>JAQMYI010000012.1:32168214-32182649 GCA_030014275.1 Clariallabes melas | reverse complement strand
AGGATAGGGTTAGATGGAGGCAGATGATTCGCTGTGGCGACCCCTGAAAGGGAACAGCCGAAAGACAAAGAAGAAGTAATGTCATATTGGTTGCATCTATCATGCTAGCATTTCTGTGCTAGTTGGTTTCCGAAACCTGTCAGTTTCACTAAATATCTTTCTCACACACACACTCATAAGTGTATTGAAGCCACGAGGTGGCAGCAACCACACAACCACACAACCACACACAGCGGCCTGCTTGCTTAACTCTTATCTTCCCATGTGATTATCTGTCATCCCACATATGAAAATATCAGGACCACAACCACTGCAGTCAAAGTTACATCTATTTATGTCGGCTTACACACTGTTGCCATGACAACTCGCCACAGAAGGTGGGTACTGGCCAGGTTCTGAGAGTGGAGTAAGGGAATGTGTGTAATGTGTAATGCACATGCACACACATTATAGCCTACAGTATGTCTACATAAACATTATAATAGAAAGATGAGAAATATTGAGAGAAAGAGAGAGAGAGAGAGAGAGACGGAGAGGATGGATGGATATGACAGGACAATTGTACAAACATGTGGGTTTGGGAGGAAGAACAGAAGTGGGGAGCATGACAGAGAGAGAGAGGGGGGGGGGGCTGGGGGAGAGGGGGATTTACTTTACATCTGAGAGGAGGGGGCAATGACACAGTCAGTTACAAAGTGGCACATGCACATTCACTCATCCACCCACCAACGCACACACACACACACACACACACACAAACACACATACATGGGGCATCAGTCAGTCCGTCAGATACTAATGAGGAATGAAACTACTCAAACGGATCCCTGTCCGCCTCTCTGTGTATGACCCACGGTAAGAAAAACAAACTATATATATTAATCAATTTATTTATTTTTATTTATTTATTTTTTATCTCTGTGTGTGAACTCCTGACCAACTTTGGTCATGCCGACTTAGGTGTCTTTTCCATTTCCCCGATCCTTTCTTTGGGCCTAGTGACAGTTTATCCTCTGTCCCACGAGGCTGTTGACTTAATGAGCTCGATCTGGAATGATCGAAGACTAGAACAAAGACTTCAACTCTGTGTACAAAAAGGATGCAGCGAAAGGTTTGAGAAGGTGGACAAGATACTGATGGAATGATGATTCTGATGTAATTTGACTCATGTAATATAACGAGGTACTGTATAAGACGTACCTGTACGCATGCAATTTCATGTGTAGCTTTGTTATGAAAATAGGAAAAGGTCAATGGTTGTTTTCGTATAAGGATCTGGTTCATCACACTTTATGAATGTAGACATCTGTCAATATAATTAATTTCAGGATGAATATTTGCCTAAGTTTATTGATGATGTGATCAGGAGTAACAACTTTTTAAGAACAATTTATAATTATAATGATATAGAACAGCAAAACTTATGAAAATAACATAACTAAGACAATATTTGCTATTGTTTCATCATACAGATGTCATACAAAACAGACTGCTGCAGTACTTGCACATGTATTATGTGCTATATTAAAAGATGGTTTACACCACCTACAGACTTAGTGTACTTACAGGTATAGACTTCAGATCTACCTTAGATGTACTGTGCAAAAGATGTACTTAGGCACCTTGTGTTTTTTGGTACAAACTTTATTATTTATTTATTTATTTAGCTTACTTTATTATTGAGGCAGTATGCCAGAAAAGAAAGTTTTTATTACTTTTTTTTTTTATGAGAAATAACCGCTTTTTACACCAAAAACAAAACGGAAGCTGTCGTGTTTTGCATGCAAAAAAAGAAGCAGGTGCAACGGACGTCCACAGAAGAACTGTGGGTGGTTCTGCAGGATGCTGAGTAAAACTTAGTAGCTAATTTACTTATAAAACTGCACAAATTAAAGGGTCCTAAAAGCATTGTCATGCCACATGATGAATTTGTTTCATTAATTACTGTTCTGGGTATTTAATTTTATTTTATTTTTTGCAAGGCATCCTTGCTCTACAGCACTTATTTGCATGTGTCCAAGATCTTTGCATTGTACTGTATAAATGTCCTATATAGCATGGAAATTAAATCACTATGCAGAAATGTATTAATATTAATTCAAACTTATGCAAAACCATCACAATAGCTTATATCAACTTCATCATCTTTTTTTTTTTTTTTTTTTGTCTGCCTGAATTAAGATTATGGCAGGTACCAGGGATTAGATTTAAACCTTTCCTCCCAGTAATCTTTTATGATTTACTCCTTCTCTCATTGATAGTTATTCATATTCTTATTAGATTTAGGCATGATTAGATTTATACTTATACAGTATATTCACAATACACGATACACAGTATCTTCAACATAAAAGGTTCTAAAATAAATATACAAGCAAATGAATGCAGAACCTGCAGAATATTTTATAGACATCTATAAACCATACTTTCCAGTGAAACCATATATTTGTAGCATGTCAAATAGTGGCAATTTGAAATGACCATTATTAACATATACCGAACAAATCCTGCACTAAGGTCAGAGCTTTGTTAGCACTTACAAAGCCTATCTCTCTGGCATAAATGAGGCGCTAGAATGAATAGAGCGTCATGGACAGTGTGTCTATGGTGGACGAGCCATTACTGTCAGGCTGCTTTTGACCTCTCGACCCGAGGCTTAGAGGTGTTATCTTTACGTCAGTTCCTGCCATCACAATACAAAAGCCTTTAGAGAAAACTTTTCCAGTTGCAAGACAAAAGCTACAGGTTGTGTACTGCTGAAAAAGGAACAGAAAGGATTTCCTGAAATAGCCCCACAGATGCTAGCCTAGTTTATTAGCATAGTCGGGTCTGGATACTGTTGACTGTTGACAGATAAATATTTAGTGGTGTGGCTATAATGAACTTTAACATGATTGAATTTAAAGGCTATGTTAAATGTTACTATTAACTTGATTTTTATTTTATTTTGATGCTACATATCCGTTTAACTAAAGCAACCCTTCATTTAGCACAGCTAGCTAACTAGATACTGTAGGTAACAACTCAAGATTTTTAGCCCTGGAATATGTCTGTGCCATCAGAGAATAAAAACTCGGTAAATCAGTTCATTTTGCTCATCAGCTGACTTCATTTTATTGACACATAACATTGCGAAGCCCAGACCTAATCAACTGAAGCAACCCCAGATAATAACACTGCCTCTAGAGGCTTGTACAGTGGAGACTATGCATGATTGGTGCATCGCTTCATGCGCTTTCATTCTTACCCTGACAAACCCATCACTCTGGAATTAGGGTCAATCTGGACTCATAGGGCTACATGAATTTTCTCCATTGCTCAAAGTCCGATCTTTATGCTCCATAACAAGTTAAACCTTTTTTTTTTTTCTGATGAGTCTCATTAACAAGTGGTTAACTTATGGTCACACAGCTGTTTAGTAGACCCCACACATTACGTAGACCTGGAAGGTAGACATGTAAGTAGACAGGTTTCGAATGTGTTTAAGGGTTCTTCGCTTTAGTAACTTAAAATCTGCTTAGTTGTTTTCTTTGCTTGATGCAGCCCAATAATTCGACCATTTTGAAATTGCCAGGCAGTGTATAAGGGTACTTATTATATGTCGTCAACAATAGCACCGGATCATTTTGATTGTTGTATTTTTTGGAAATGGCTTTATTTTACAAATCTTCACATTATATGAAAATGTTACCATGCTGAATATTTTGATATCCATTTCTGACAGGATGAGGAGGTAACACAAAAGGTCCTCTGCAAAAGGAAGCCCAATGCAAGACTCATATATGTGCACCCCTCCTGGTTTTGGCCACTCAGGAATATAAATAATAAGCATTGCTATTGAGCTAATGTCAAAGCGAAAGGAGTGACTCCTAATACACCTGTTACACCAAAAACTCTTTAGTTGTATTTAACAAGCGGCGGCCATGTCATTACCTTCCATCCCACTTCCCCCATTGCCCCCCAGCCCCCTGGCCATGGAGTACCTAAATGATTTTGACTTGCTCAAGTTTGAGGCAAAGGCTGATTCTCCTCCCCATCCACCATGCTCATACCCAGAAACAGCCCAGCACCAGCAGGACTCCTCATCATCCCCCTATGTGGTTCGACCTGCTCCCGATTCCAGCCTCAGCTCCAGCCCTTACACCTCTCTACCTCCCTCGCCAACCCCCAGTGATGCTCATCCGCTTCCATCTGCCTCCTCTTCCTCCTCCTCTTCGATATCCATCCCTATCTCTATCTCTGCCAGCTATGTCCCTGGATTAAGTTCCAACTCACAAGGGAATCTGGACTGCAGCCCTGCACCTGGTGTCTCGGGCCATTGTCCAAACCCCACGTCTTTGGAAGATCTCTTTTGGCTTGCAGCAATCCAGCAGCAATTTGGAGGTGATGCTTCTCTCCTCGATGCCTTAGGAGGAACACCAGAGATAGGTGACAGAGACAGGGGTGTCGTTGGGGGATTTCTGGGGTGTGAAGATGCAGTGGAGGTGCTGCTCAACTCAGCTGCTGCTGCTGTAAGCTCACAGGTGCAGTTTGTGTATTTTTTTGTGCTAGATGGGAGCTTGTAGGTGCATGTGGGTGGATGGGCAATGGCTTTTGCATCTTTTTCCGAGGGCTGTTAGAGAGAGAGAGAGAGAGAGAGAGAGAGAGAGAGAGAGAGAGTGTGTTTTTGAGAGGCACTGAGTGTGAGTTGTAATATAGAAATATTCCTTTGCATAGGTTTGTTTAAAATGTAAATGACCAAAATCTCTATGACAAAATCTCTTACACATTTTTCTCCATTCTTCATGGCTTTCCTTTTTCAGTTCCCAGTCCTGTCTCAGAGCTCTGGAAGCAGTAATCTGGGAGACTCAAGCAGTGAGAGTGGCGGTGATGTAAAGACATCAGAGCTGTGTCACCGTCCTCTCCTATTAGTTTCCTCTGGCCCTCCATCTCTCCACAATGGCAATCCGGCACAAGGCACGTACCATCAGCCCTCGAGTCCTTCATCCCGGCTTCATCACCCACAGCATCATCATCATCACCACCACCATCATCCCCATCATCTCATTAACAGTCATCACTCTCACCATCATCATCAGCTCCATGCTAGCCAGGTAAAGATGGAAATGGGTAGAGTTTATTAAGGAGTTATATCATAAATGTTTTAGGAAAATAGATGCAAATTTTTAAAAAAAGAATTGCATTTGGAGCAGGAGTTCCCAATCACAGTCCTGATATGCATGTCGGTTCAGACCACTGCAAAATTCCATGTGTCAAACCAAAAGTTTTTTTTGAGACAGAATCAGGTTAGTTTATGTATGAAATGTGAACTCATTCTAATTCTGTCATTCTAATTTCTTTTCCACATTTCTAAAAACAACACTGCTTGTGCTCGTGTTAAACGTTTTGGGACTTTTTATGAGGGGGGGGGGAATACATCAGCTGGTGTCAGTCTTGAAGAGCGGTTAAAATAAACTGAGTAATATGACTTAATCAAGCAATAAGCAAGAAAATCTATATCTGTACCACATTTCCAGTGTTGACTGGAAAATGTGTAGCAGTGACTTTTAAATGACACTACAATGGGCTTAACATTCTTTCTACGTATTGAGAATAATTTAGGAGCTCTTGTAGTCCCATGATGCACTAGCAACTTGCAAAATAATTATCTATATTTTTAGCTGCAGCTTGTTTAGGAGTCCTTCTTTTTAACTGTCATTGCAATGTGGTCTAATGGTGTGTTTGTATTGGGAGTGTTTGTATTTGCACCTGGTTCAAAGTTGCTCAGACATATGTAAGGGTGAATGTGGAACAGGTCTCGGAGATTACCATAATATCTGCTATTATTGTTTTGTAATCCTGATCACTGTCACTTGCACTCAGTCAGGCAGATTATAGATTACAAACACATGTCTGTTTGCATGCTTGTGACGTGGCGAATGACATAAAGAATAAGCGCAAGAAACATACAGTACACGTGCACGCCTTATGGTATCATGGATCATACATATCACCACACAGTATCATGACACTATTTACATGACTTTTGCAACATACAGTACAGTATGAATGTGAAAATGATGGTAAATTGATGTCCTCGCTTGTTTCTAATATTATAGCCATAAGAAATGTTTAGGAGATACTAAAACAAGAAGGCCATTTCATACAGTATGTTTGAGGCACGAGTTGGGCTGTGAGTGGACTGGACAACAGAACTTAAGAGACCACTTTGTAGGCCTTAGGGGAGACATCTGGTCAGTGGTGCCAGCACAAGGTCTTCAAAGCTAGAATGTGAAGCACAAACACCGAAGTGCAGAGAAGGCTGAAGTACAAAGAAAGGAGGAGCAAGCACCACGTCACCAAAGCTGAGGTCTGCTGCAGGTATGGCGTTCTTGAGACCTGGCAGGGGTGCCAGTATGACACCTAGACACAGAGCATCTAAGCTATGGTATAGTGCAAGCATGACTTTAGCAAAGTTGGGGTATAGTCTGGCATACAGTAGGTGTCAGCACGAAGCTTTAGAAGCTAGGTGGTGGGTTGAGTACAACATCCTTGAAGCCAAGTGGCAGAAGAAGCAGACTCTCCTCAAAACCCATCTGGTGACAGCAGTTTATCTTCTGCATGGGAGAGCACTGCTGAGCTAGACTGAGATGGGACAGTGCCTGGTGAGAATGTACATGATTTAACTGTTGCAGTACAGGGCTGGGCCCAGGCAGAGCAGGTTTAAGCTTGGGCAGAGCACTCACACAGATTAGAACAGGGTTCTGGTGAAGCGGGTCTTGCCTCTGGGTCTAGCTCTGTGATAACTAGGCTAAAAGGGCTTAGGCTGTACTAACAAGACATAACATTTGGGCTAGCAGGACATGGTTTAAACATATCAGGGCATAATTCACAAAACATGAAACTTAGGTCTGGTTGAAACTCTGCATAGAAGGTGTCCCTGTTGACATTCACTTGGACTTGGGTAGCCTTATAGCGAGCATTAATACCTATGCGTCTTTTGCTGCCGGCCTGTCTTTGGAGCACATTGCGAGATCTTCTGTTGAATTGTCCCAGGGTTGCCACCAACAACAGTCAGACACATAACAGCAAAGCCCAGCAAATGCAGCTGTAAGAGTAAAACTGAAACATACAGTAGATAGAACCATAAGAGACCAAAAGAGGAATACAACCAAAAGATGCCAAAAGATGCCGATACAGAAGAGAACAAATGCAAAACAACAACTGAGAAATGCTAGAATTCTAAATATTGCAACTAATCATAAATTGAATCTAGAACACCTGAACAGAACAGGACGCAAGAACCAATTAATTCTTTGAATAATTCATGATAAAAGTTCATTAAACAAAAGTAGTCGATAGGGTGCACCCGACAGACTGTATAAGAACAGGCCAAACCCTCTTTAACATCACCCATCATTTTTCTGAAGAGGGGTTTTGAAGCTCAACTGTAGGAGCTCTGGTTGTCACCTTCTTGGCAGGAGATGACTCTATCTGAATAGAGTAGAATCCATAAATGGGCAAATGTGAGGCATGAACGGGGCATGGAACATGCCTACTTACCTTAGTTACAACAAGCCATCTATGTTAGTTTGCATTTGATTGAACGCCATCATCCATACCCCACATGTCATCCCTTGTAAACTCCTACTTTTCTTGTGCTAAGTTAAATTACATGATTCCAGTTAGCTGGTTAGTTAAAGTGATGTTTGACTGCCTGCATTGCTGCTGTTACTCAAATCATCCACTCCCCTAATTATGCATAATTTTATGGCTCAAAATGATTCATTTAAATTAATTGGCAGGGAGTGATGAAAGAAAATAATTAAAAATGAGTAATTAAATTGTTAAGAAGTGTAAGTTTCTTTTAATTAAAAAGATTAAAAACCTTTTGTTGGTGCTGTTAATGGAACCCAGTCACCTTTCATTTCACGTCAGGCCACATCTACAGTATCATCCATCCAAGAAAGGTAGATGCAAATGCACATGAAACATATTTATTTGAACACTGAAACTAATAACAAATCAAACAGTATATCAATGGTGGAAGTCAAAAACAAGCAGAGGTCGGCCATCTTCAATGGGCACAAACTGGGTTAGCCAGAGTTCACAATCAAATACCAAGCTAGGTCTTACACCAATGGCAATCAATGAATCATCACAAGAGTGTATATTTTGCAACTAGCACTAGTCCTCGATTCTCAAGGGTATAATATCAGACTTCAGGTGTATTCCGGGACCTAGACTGTGTGTGCTGGGTGTTGTAGTCATTCAGAGCTGAGTTTCTAGGTTGAGCTGCACACCGATTCTGGCACAGAACTGGCACCAACACCTGGTTGATTATCCTACTACAACAGCACTCCAGGTTGTGTTTTATCTTGCTTATCTTGTTTTAAAATTTTGCATTATGCTTCCTCTTATTTCCTCTCAGTCTGGATTGGATGAGCGTTTTTCAGACGAGCAGCTCGTGAATCTGTCTGTGCGTGAGTTGAACAGGCACCTGCGTGGCGTGAGTAAAGACGAGGTGGTGCGTCTGAAGCAAAAACGGCGCACGCTGAAGAACCGAGGCTATGCTCAGTCCTGCCGGTACAAACGACTGCAGCACCGGCATGCACTTGAGTCTGAGAAACACATCCTCACACAACAGGTACAAACACACGCATGAACAAATACTGTGTATTCACTATCTATGTATACTGCATATGTATGATAATGACAAAATCTACAGTATACAACCACGATGCGTCTGTATATTTTACACTATGCCATTAAAAGCTAGGACACGATGACTCTTCAGTGTTTGAGTACACGCTGGAGAAGCGCTCTCAGCCAAGGCCATGTGTAACCTATTCACTATCCAGTTCTAATTTATAAATGTACATACACAAAATGTGCCTCTAATAGTCTGCAGCTGCTTGCTGAATGTAATCGTGAATGCCAAGAGTTTTCCTCTTACATAAGCGTTTTTCAAATGAACTCTCTCCATCCCTCGATTTCCCCCTCCCTCACTTGCTCCCTTTTCGTCTTTGTACATCCCTGCCTCCCTCCATCTCTAATATAATCTCCCTTCTCTGTATCTCTCTCTCCCTGCCTCCACATTTCTCTCTCATTCCCTCCTTTATCCCCGCTCCTTTTCTGTCCCTATTCACCTCCCTTCTCTCATTCGATGCTCCTTCCTCTCCCCTATCTCAGTATGTCTTGCTTACACTCTTTCTTCCTCTCACTCGTTCGATTTCATTATATTGATTTCTCCATCATTTTTCTCTCTTTTCAACCTACTTCCTCAATGCTTTCTCTTCATCTTTCTTTCTGGCCTTCCCCGCTTTTGCATTTTTCTCATCTTCATCATTTATCATTTCTATCCATCTTTCTTCGTCTCACTTCTTTTTTTTCTGTTCCCAAAATTTCATAAAACCTGTTTGTCTTCCTCTCGTTCCCACAGACTCTTTCTCTCCTCTCGATATCTCTGTACTTTGTCACTCCTTCCTGTTCCACTCTCTCTCTCCCTCTCTCTCTTTTATTCTCTCCCTTTCTGTCTAACTCTACCTCTATCTTTCTTCATATTTTACTCACGCCTACTCTGAACATTACCCCTCTCTAGCTGGAGCAGCTGCAGTGTGAGCTGTCCCGTGTGTTGAGAGAGCGAGACGCCTACAAGGCTCGTTACGAGAAGCTTGTTAACTCCAGCGAGGCCCCGCCCACTCAGACCAACAACCCACCTTCTCCTCCCACAGACTTTTTCCTTTAAAAGGAAAGCAAGACGCCAAACTGACAAACTGAAAGAAGAGAAACGGGCTACTTCACCTAAGCTACTGTATCAGTAAACACCGAGAGGCGAGAGGGAGACTGGAGAAAGTGCTCGACTCTGAAAAATAATCACTTCAGGGTTTCACCAGAGCCCTGGATCGTCACTTTGTAAGGACCTCAATTGCTGCGGCTGGACAACGGTTGTTGGTTTGATCACTGTGAAGTTCAAAGGAGCAGAAAAGACTCTTCTTAATTTTTTTTTCATTTTTGGATTGCTTTCTCAAGTTTTTCATGCTCTAGAGTAAATATAGGGAAATAAAACAAACCAAAAAAAAAAATCTGTTTAGTAATCAAAGACATCCCACATTCTCCTCAGAACCAGAGCTGAGTGTCTGACTTAATGAGCTTTCTTGTGTGCCAGAGCTCTGAACTGACTAAATAAGGTCATATATAATCAGAACTGGTTTAACTGATTTAACAGTATAATTGCTGCTACCTGTATATAACCAACACTGTGTCTGAAATCAAAACCATTTTTTTTTTCTGCAAAGGGTGTTCAAGTCAAATCGGGACTTTTCTATGATGAAATTCCTCATGAGTGAAGGCGGATAACCAGTTTGGTGGAGCAAATATTTTTGCCCGAGGTTGCTCAGAGCCCACTACAGTGGTTTCGGTGAAGCCAAACGCCTGATTCTTTAAAATTGACGGAAACCTTTATGCTAACTTGCGTGAAGTCCTAACCTCCACCTGTTTGGGCCATTAAAGAAGTTCCTAGGAGGCAACTTTGGTATATCAATGAATATGCAAAGGGAATGGGATCGTGATAAATCAAGAGGAAGAGATTTCTGATCAATCAACTTCATTCTGTAATTAAGCATTCCGATCTTGATCTGAGTGAACTGTTCCAGGATGTCTCCACGCCCATTTACAAGAAAGTTCATGGAATGCTTTATTGACACCAACTGGAGGGAATAAAGGTGTTCACTCCATTAAAGAAAAAAGGTTTTCACTCCACTTGCAAAAAAAACCCAAACCCACAGTTGTAAAGGGTGGTTATTTGATTTATATACAATTTATACTCTTGCCTTCTTGTCAGCTCCAATGAGTTCGGACATTCTTCTTGGAACAGTTTCAGTAATAAGGCATTTGTGCTGAGAGAACTTACACTAATTGGATGTTTTTTTTTTTTTTTTTTTAGAGTTTTTCTGTAGACTGTTGAACCCCTTGGTGTCATCACCCAATTCATTCACTGAAGTCACATTTTCCTCATTGCTTGTGCTGCTGATTACATGATATTTATATGTTTATTATATTTTGTGTTATTTCACTTTTGGCAAAAATAATTCATTGGTTTGGGTGCTTTGCTTCTTCGCATTTTTTCCAACAGCACAACACAAAAACATATGTGCAAAAACACTATATTTATCACTAAATATCCAGGTAAAAAAAAAGAGGTTGTCAGTTTGCAGACATATAAAGTAATAGTCATAATGTAACCAAGAAACTGTTTTTATTGTGTGAATTAAGTTTATGTAAGTGGATCAAGGGCTTTGAAGTGATTGTCAGAGAGTAAAAATAATACTGCGTTACAGAATGAACAATCCGGTACTGATTCCCGAGAACTTCAGAATACACAGAGCTGGACACTGTGGGTTACAGAGTTTTTATTTTTTATTTTTTTATGATTGTGATATGCAGAGACTTTTAATAAGACTTGGTAAATTAGTGCATCACCATAATTCTTTATGCATTTGTGGGGATTTAATTTAGACTTTTTGAATTAGTAAATAATACTGATTGCCCTAATTTATTCAGTTACAGCCTTTGTTCTTTTTTTAAAATGATTATTTATATGATAAAAATGTTCTGCCTTTTTATTTCCTGAGTGTGTTTTATTTATTTCATAGTTTCAGTTCTACGATATTGCTTGATGTTGTAGTGGTGAAATGAAAAGTATTTGCTATATTGATTATTAATCTTTTACTTGCAATAAATATTGAATTCAGAACACAGTTTCTATTTGATCACTTTCTTAAATAAATCAATTTTGAGTACTGTACATTTAACTTCCTGTGTATTTAATCATGTTACTGTTCTTTAAAGTTTCGAAATTTCCATCGCACTATTTCTCTCTCTCTCTCTCTCTCTCTCTCTCTCTCTCTCTCTCTCTCTAACTAAGGCCAGGGCAGGATGACCTCACTCTCAGCTCTCCCTCCATGCTGCCTCTCTCTCTATCTCTCTGTTCACTGCCATAGGGATTAGGCAGATAATAGGCCTCGGTCAGCTCACTGCCGGTGTGCTTTGGACAGGGCAGGGGCCCTTTGTGGTTAGGATATGCGTAGTGTTACAGGAGCACACACACAGAGAACTAGAAGCCAAAACATATTCCAAATGTTCAACTGGAGTACACTATGTACGACAGAGCTATTACATAAAATGAGTAAAAGTGAGAATAAATGGATAGATAGACATGGAGGCTCTGAGACAGGAACAGAATGTCTAGTAGTATTGTGTCATTTTTATAAACCGTAGTTATATACGGGTGCATCAAAAACTGAAAATGTGCACCAAAATTTAGTATCTCAGAAAATGTATTATTACTTAAGATTTTTTTTAACACAGAAATGTTGGACTACTAAAAAGTATGAACATGTACAGCACTCACTACTTGGTCGGGGCTCCCTTTGCATGAATTACCTGGGCTAAGGACAAAAAGGACTGGACTGTTGCTCAGTTGCCTTTTCAGATGGAAGTAAATGTTGCATTTCATTTGGAAATCAAGGTCCCTGTGTCTGGAGGAGGAGAGGAGAGGAACAGAATCCAAATTGTTTATAAAGTTTGCACAGTCAGAGTCGGTTTGGGGAGCCTGTAATCTGCTGGTGTTGGTCCACTGTGTTTTATCAGGTCAAAGGTCGGCGCAGCTGTCTACGAGGACGTTTTAGAGTGCTTCATGCTTCCCTCTGCTGACCAGCTTTATGGAGATGCTGATTGCATTTTCCAGCAGGACTTTGCACCTGTTCACACTGCCAAAAGTACTATGGTTTAAGGACCATAGTATCCCTGTGCTTGATTGGCCAGCAAACTCACCCAACTATGAGCTTCTCTTCTTGTTCTTCCAAGAACTATTCCAGAACAGCAGACCTTCATGTCTTTAAATAACAAATATATGTTGTTGTTGTTGATGATGTCGTCGTTACTTAACTACCTAATTCCATATGTATTATTTTTAGTTATGAAATCTCCACTATTGCTCTAGAATGCAAAAAGAAAAAAATGCAATATATTGTATATATATTATATATAAACATACATTATGTTATATATATAAACATACAAGGCATTTTTGTCTGCAGGTGGTGCAACATGTGTTTGCCTCTAGGCTGTGTGCATGGTGGATTCTCTCTGCTGCTTGTCGTTGAGATCTGTATTCAGGTGCATTAAAGGAGGAAATGAATTTTCAGAATGAACAGAAATGAATATTGACTGTGTAATTCATTTGAACTTTTCACGCCAGTGCACATTAGTTGTGCTTTGCTGATCGTACGATGCTTAAAAAACTTTGACATTTTCCATTTTCACATGCAGTAGCCAACACACCTAGTGGTGTGTTTTAAGCCAGTTTCAACTATAGTTAGGCAAATAAAATGACTCACTGTTTACTACAGATTTGGAAAAAAAAAAAAAACATGGCAATGAACCATTTCAGACTCAAACGAATCAGATCTTATGGGTGAGCTGTGCTAAATGATCTGAGTCAGAGAGAGAGAAAAAAAGACTGAAATAACTTGTCTCCCATGTCTTCCCATTTCTATTACTGTATTGTATTTTTTTTACATGCCAAATCACATGATTTCAGATAAATAAAAAAACATTAAGCTGGTTTAAGGAGCGAGAGCTTCTTTGTTATATCATTGATAACAATTTAGCTTACTTGCAGACCTGTTTCTTACACTTCATGTTGTAGACTTCTCTGGAAATAGTCTAGTTACCTAGTTGTAGACAATTCTGGATTCAGCAAATGATTGTGGACTCCTTGTATGTGTGCCAAATCCAACTGATTATAATTATTTTTAAAATGCGCCACTGGATCACCTGTTTCCTTCACACAATGCGGTGCTGGATAACACCACATTACTCACAACATGGCACATTTGCACTACTGCTCATATGTTGCACATCTCTTGTTTGGAGATTCAGGAGGACTAAACATGGACAATAACACTGCTGCTGACACACACTTCATTCCATACAGTACCTCATGTTCCACTCATACCTACTCATACCATGCTGTATCTTATTATAATGCACATTCGGCACATTTGGCACATTCACATGCTGCACATCCTATTTAACTTATACAATTTATATTTTTATATTTTAATTGCTTTTCCTATTGCATGTATATATTTTTGCATTTTAAAATGTACATTTCTCTATCTTTCTAAGGAAGCATGGTGGCTTAGTGGTTAGCACTGTCGCCTCGAACCACCAGGGTCTGGGTTTGATTTTCTGTGTGCATGGAGTTTTGATGTTCTCCCTGTGCTTGGTGGGTTTCCTCTGGGTACTCACAGTCCAATGACATACAGATTAGACTAACTGGTGTTCCCAAATTGCCTGTAATGTGTGGATGTGAGTGTGTCTGTGTGTGTGTGTGTGTGTGTGTGTGTGTGTGTGTGTGTGTGTGTGTGTGTGTGTGTGTGTGTGTGTGT
>JAQMYI010000012.1:32157819-32168114 GCA_030014275.1 Clariallabes melas | reverse complement strand
TGTGTGTGTGTGTGTGTGTGTGTGTGTGTGTGTGTGTGTGTGTGTGTGTGTGTGTGTGTGTGTGTTTGTGCCCTGTGCTGGATTGGCACCCTGTCCAGGGTGTACCCCACCTCGTCTCATGGAATAGGCTCCAGGCCCCCCACGACCCCCATGTATACAAGAATGAAGCAGTATAGACGATGAGTGAGTGAGTGAGTGAGTCAACCCTAGCCTTTTTTTTTTTTTTTTAAGTTATAAACAGTGGTATAAGCATTTAACAGCAAAAAAAACAAAAACAAAAACAAAATAAATAAATAAATAAATAAATAATAATAATAATTATATATATATATATATATATATATATGGTTGTGTATAAATTTGATTTTGAAATCATCTTGTATCAGACTCCTGGGTTTGAATTTGCTCTCTGCTGCCCCCTACTGAACGTGTCAGAAGAATGTCTAGAATGTATAAAAAATAAAAATAAAAAAGCAGTAACGGTAATTAAGGCAGACACACTTTTCATAACAATGTAACAGAATTGTATTTAAAATATCATTTACTTTTCTGGTTAATGTTTAAAGATTCTACCAAAGATAAAGATAAACTATACATTCTGGTTTAATGGGTTTTTCCTATTTACAGTAAAATAAGTAATAGTCCTCCTTTACTGAGAGAGAGAGAGAGAGAGAGAGAGGTGATGCGGCGAGTCGTGAGCGCGGATCAGGTGGATCCAGAGCCAGAAGTGGGCGTGTGCGCGCCTGCGGGTGCGCGCGCGTGATTATAGGGCGGGAAGCGCGCGCGACGCGCTCCAAACTGAAGCGCAAGACGGAGAGAGAGAGACGCGCGCGCTCCGAGAGCATCCCTCTGATGGGTGTTTTGGAGATCCTGGGTCGAGGTAGGAGAGTTTTAACAACAGCTCATGGATTTGTAGACTTCTTTGGTTATATATAAAAATAAAAAAATAAATAAAAAAGAATAATAATATACAAAAATAATAATAGTGAACATTTCTTGCATAGATTGTGGTGAAGTTGAGGTTAGAGAGGTGAAGTTTTTGGGAAGGTGGCCATAATTATTTGTTAGAGAAAATTAATTTATTCATTAATTAATTAAAAGGTTAAATGCCAAAAGAATACTGTATTTAGAACTAATAAATCTTTTTTGTTCATTTTTAAAAAATTATTTATTTTATTTAATTTATCTGTCCTTGTAATTCTTTGTCCTAACCAAGAACAGAAAAATCTTTGAAATACCTTTATGGAAATCCAGATGTCAGGATGTGGCAAGAAAAAAAATCTCCATGGATCCTCGTCTAGTGTGATTATAAACCTGTAGTCAGTGTGTAGAAAGGATAGATGTTCTGTATCATGGGGTGAGTACAGGACAGTGATTGTGACTACAGCAGCAGATCACAGGTCTGTAATCTACAGTGTGCATGTGAGATATGTTTATGGGCTGTCACAAGTCCAGATCACGTACAGTAACAGAAGGTGAGCTGCAAACGCAGAAGCTCCACGCGCATCAGGATGGATTAGATGAGTAGAGGTGTGTCAGGATCATGTGAAACATACAGAGATGACATGATCTATGCTGCAGCTGTGTCCTGTGTTGAAGCTGATCTTTTAGACATTGCATCTAAACCTTAAATGTCAGCTCAAGGAAAAGCCATTTTTTTTTACTTGATTTCTAATATGATATTTTCATTTTGATCTAAATGATAGAGCTAACTTTACACTGCTTTACTAAAATGCTGCACAACATTGGGATTGGCACCCCATCCAGAGTGTACCCCACCTCATGACCTAAGTCACCTGGGATAAGTTCCAAGCCCCTGTGACCCTGTAAACAGGATAAAGATCAACATGGACTTTATTAGTACTTGATACTAATCAGAAACTGAAATCCTCAAAGCGTCAGGCCAAATCTGTGCTGGATGTTAATGCTGAGTTACAGTACACACAATGTCACAGGCATGATGGCAACCTGTTCCCATGCAGCATCTCTGTCGTGCCACTCAACCGTGAATAGTCTGAGGAAATCATCCATTATAGCACAGCATGAGCAGAGCTGTGGTGCCTGCTGTGTAGACGTTTTCTGACATTTAAAAGTTGCAATTGTGACTTTTTCTTTTAAATAACCAGGAAGATATGTGGAGCACGATTAAAACTGAGCATGATTAAACTGCAGATGAAGGCATGGTCACATTGAAGTTCAACAAGATTTGTGTATATACATATATATGTATGTATATGTATATATTTTTTTATATTTTTATATTTATATATATATATATATTTATTTAAGCACGGTGCTCATTTCTGTCCAAAGCTCCACCTCCAGAGTGGTGTATGATATTGTATGATAAAAGAAGAACCTTCTGAAACACCAGTGCATGTAAAGTTTATTAGAAACGCCCCCAAAATTCACATTTCATCCCCTTAATAAATCACACCACACTGGAAAGGCGCCACCGGTTCAGTATTTCAGCATTACTGTATGAGGTTGTTCTCCAAAAGCACATGATGATGCTGAACTGTTTCTGGCCTTTTTTTTTTTTTTTCATTTTCTGAATTGACTTACATGGGGGTTTGCGCTACAAATGCAAACAAGCACATGTGCACACTTGTGCTGAGCCAGTGGCTTTTATATCTACAAAGATTCCAAGTTACTTATACAGTACAAGCACGTACAGATGACAAAATCGTGCTTTAGCTTTTTCAATAAGGATTATGCAACCATAAGGATTAACTGATATTGAAATCCATCATAAACTGTTTTCTTTAAAGATTTCTTGTGAAATAAGTGTGCTAATGCTGCAGCTGAAATATGCCTCATTTTTCCTTACCAAAAAAGTCCATCTGTTACACTAGTCTTGTAAATGTGCCATTTCAGAGTCTATGTAAATGAGACACTGCTGAGCCACGCCCCTTTAATGAAGAGCAGAACTGAACAACAAGCCAGGGGAGGCATATCTTCTTATCTGAGGTCACATTAGGAGGAAAACTAACTGACTGGAAATGAACTTATATGTATATATGCATATTTGTAACAAAAACAACAGTCAGCTACTATTTTAAGGCATGAAGGTCAGCCTTTCTGGAACAGTTCTTGCAAGAACAGTATTGTCAAGTGCATTTGCAAAACCCTTCAAATACCATGATGAAACTGGCTCTCTGCTGCAGAGATTCATTTAGAGTTACCAGCCAAAAAAAATCACCAATTAACAAACCACACCGTGGATTAGAGCCTGATTAACTGTTCAAAGGAACAATGTGAAAAGAAATAAAAATCAGAAACAACAGTGGAGTTGGAAAGTGATATATCGCATTAGCGTTGGTGCTATGATGAGGCCGTGCTTTTTTATGCATATATTTCTACTCTTGAAATTTATGTAATTTCACACAGCATTTTTTTTTTTCATTTTGCATAGCATGACTCTGTCCAGCGCCCCACCACTTCGTAGAGGAAGCACTCCTGTTCCATTCAAATATCAGCTGCGAAGGGAAGAAGCAGTCAACGATGACTCTGAATGGACGACAGGGATCGGAGTAACCGAAGCAACATCGCCTCCTCCGGTTAACTTTGTCCCAGCTCAGGATGAGGCTGCGGGTGCTGATGCAGAAGAGAAACTGGGAGGACCGTTCCGGATCGCCCTGCTTGGCCAGAACGGAGTGGGGAAAACGTCGCTCGCAATCGCCCTCGCCGGGGAAATAGACAGAACTGCATCTGTGGACTCGGATGGTACAGTAGATCGATTTACTATGATAACGCATAAATTAAAACGATTCTAGGGCTGATCTATATATATAAATAGCGTGTACCATAATCATGCTGTAAAGTTACTGGATGAGAATAAGTATGATGTTCTACTGTTTACTGTTTCAGAGAGGACACACATTTTTGGTCATGATTGCAAACGGAGGCAATTTATGACTAACTTTAGCAGTTCAGTTTTTTCAGTTTTGCCTGGCCCAAAAATAAAGTCATACACTCTAATATTTCACTCAATGGTCTTTAGACTTGATTATGGCACACAATGTGGTGGAAAATGATTCCGTGTGTTATCAGGACCACTCTTTCACTGAAAATCCTGAAATAGTATGCCTTTTCCCCCAATAAGCTTCACCAACAAGTGGTTCTTGTTGCATGTTTGAAATGACTGTTCGGCACTATCCTTCCAGTCTTATGGAAGGATATTATATCCTTCCATAATATCCTTCCATTATTATGCAGTTGCATAATAATGTGTTCGACAGTTCCTAACTCAAATGTATTCATTGATTCATTTGCTTGATGCTGGACAATAAGTTGACCATTTTCAAAACATTGCTTTTTTCATCTCGATGATGTTCAGATTTGTAAAAATTACGCATTAGGTCCAAATATTAACTGACTTTTTATTGACTCTAGACTGTACATTTCCTGCTTCTTATATAACATTGTGGTATTGTGTCCTCTGTCTACTATGTTACAAAGTAAAGAGTATAACCGTAGAACTTTAAAATCTAATATCTGTGGTGTTTTACTTTAGATGCCTAAAAACTCAATACAATTTAGTTTTACATTTAAAATCTTCAAACTGTTTTTTTTATTTATTTTTTTTTACTTATTTGATTCACCAGGACCTCTAGATTAATCCTGGGTGTCTAAATTGCCATCTTAATGCTTTTCTATAGTGATGCTGATAATGATGATGATGATGATGATGATTATGAAACAAAAGGAGGCCACACTCCACTAGACGCCAGTCTATCTATGGAAGTCATTTTTCAAAACAGACGCTTTTTTAATCCGTTCCCCAACCGCTAGGTAAATAGAGACCAGAAGCATGCTCTTGATAGTTAACATTGTGTAGCAGAGAACAGCCTAAGCTGTTTATTTGTCCTCAGTGGGGGTCTTACTGCAGTTGCATAAGCACCTAGAGAGAGAAGAAGAAAAAAAAAACACCAGTCTCTCAGGAGCTGTTGTCTCTTGGGTCACTCACGGATGTTTGTGTGTCTGTGTGTATCTCGCAGGCGAGGGCTACGTTCGCACCGTTACCGTGGACAACGAGGAGAGCACCGTCTTTATCTTTGATAACTGGAGACAGGTGAGATTTTTAAATCGGTTACTTTCTCTGCACTGTAGGTATGATCTTCCTGTGGTCTTACAATAAATATTTTGTTTTGCTTATCACTGGCATATTAAAGGTTTACAGCCAGTCACATGGTTGATCATTTTGAGAGATTTGTCATACACAATGGGGTATTTACCAGGATTTCACAGATGCCTGGCTCAGTCATTAATTATTAATAAATGTATTTATTTATTTATTTATTTGATATAATGATTTTCAGTTATAAGATATACCATGTATATGGCCATATACAATCTGTGTATATTAGTGTGGGTGTATATATACACTCTCCATGCTGGGCAACATGCTGGACATACTGTAAATTCAATAAATTCTCCCTAATAGCTCATATACATGTAAAATGAGTGTTCTAGAATTTTAGATCATCATAAAGTGATATGTTTAGAAATGTAGAGTCACTATAATATTATGGCTGAGCTTGGGGAAGAAGCTGTGGTAGAAAAGAATTCTAAGCTAGTCTAAGCTTGTCTTGTGCCTTTTATAATACATGGATTTTTTCCATGGAAATCTTGGTTAGTGGGATGTTGCAGCGCTCATGAATAGAAAAGTAAAAACAGCACGTTCGCTCTGTAGGCCCTGTAATGACATTTGTCTCTGCAGGAAGTTGAAAGCATTGAAGGAAAACATGCTTAAAAGAATAAAGGTCAGTGGCAAATGTGTGCGACAGTGGTATAGCAGAAGGACACATGCCAGGATTGGGCATTAGATAATGCTATATAGACCTAGCACACGTGAACTTTCACAATGACACTGAAAATATCACCTGAAAGTATTCGCAGCACTGCACTTTTTCTACGTTTTGTTATGTTACAGCCTTAAATTTATTCTTTTCCTCAAAATTCTACAAGCAATACCCCATAATGACAACCTGAAAGAAGTTTATTTGAAATCAGTGAAAATATTCACAGCCTTTGCTCAATACTTTGTTGAAGTACCATGGCCTCAATTACAGTCTCAAGTCTTTTTTGAGTATGATGCTACAAGCTTGGCAAACCTATTTTTGGGCAGTTTCTCCCATTCTCAATTGCAGGATCTCTCAAGCTCCATCAGGTTGGATAGGGAGCGTTTGTGCACAGCCATTGTTAAATCTCTTCAGATATCAATCAGGTTCACGCCTGGCCTCTGGCTGGTCTACTCAAGCACATTCACAGTCACTCCTTTGTTATTTTTTCTGTGTGCTTACAGTAATTGTGAACCATTCCCCCAGTCTGAGGTCCAGACCGCTCTTGAGCAGATTTTCATCAAGTATGTCTCTGTACATTGCTGCATTCATCTTTCCCTCGATCTTGATTAATCTCCCTGTTCCTGCCACTGAAAAACATCCCCACATGATGATGATGCCTACACTGTAGGTAGGGTGGTTTCCATCAAATATAATGCTCAAATTTTTGTTCCATCAGCTCATGGGCTGAGAGTCCTGCAGGTGCCTTTGGGCAAACTCCAGACAGGCTGTCATGCGCCTTTTCTGAGGAGGGGCTTCTGTCTGGCCACTTTACCTTAAAAGCCTGATTGGTGGAGCGCTGCAGAGATGATTGTTCTTCTGTAAGGTTCTCCTCTCTCCACAGAGAAACACTAGAGCTCATTCAGAGGAACCATTGAGTTCTTGGTCACGTCCCTGACTTCCAAACATCTTCCATTTATGGATGATGGAGGCCCCTGTGCTCATTGGGACATTAATGCTGCAGAAATGTTTCTGTACCTTTCGGTACTCTTCCCCAGATCTGTACCTTGATAAAAAATTCTTCTCAAATGTCTACAGACAATTCCTTGGACTTCATGGCTTGGTTTGTGTTGCACTGTTAGCTGTGGAACCTTATATAGACAGGTGTGTGCCTTTCCAAATCATGTCCAATCAACTGAACTTACCACAGGTGGACTCCAGTCACGCTGTAAAAACATCTCAACATCTCAACTCATTAGTAACATGATACACTTGGGCTTAATTTTCAGTGTCATGGCAGAAGAATATGTGGAAATAAAATGAAGTCAGCTGATGACCCTAATGTACTGAATAACCAGGTTACATCTATAAAGTTTACATATTCCAGAACTCTAATGCTACATTCACATTACAAGCCTGTAGTGGGTCAATTCCAGTTTTTTATCCCAATATGACGGAGATCTGATTGTTTGGTTTTGTCTAAACGCACAAATCTGATGTTTTTATGATCACATCTGAGTCACTTTCATGTGGTCCAAGATCGGATACATATCGGATACCAATACTCTGCCATGTGACCTGAATGAGACCAGGCAGATCAGTATTCATGTGACTTTTTGCCTCTGCGCATGCGTGGATTGCTCGCTGACATCAGCCAGCACCAGCAGTGCAGGGTGATTTCATAGCAGTAGTAAACAGATAAAGCACGGTGTCTGGCTTTCATCCTTCTTCTGGATCTCAACAAATACAGCTGACTAACTGCTTTCCATCCATCCTGAGCATAATTTTGCTAAAATGAATTAGTGGTCACACAAACTCATGACATGTTTTAACGCAGATGATGCAAACAAAGACATATCGATGTACAAATGTTTATCATTTCCAAAGACTGACATGTTCACATTAGAATCTGATAAAAGTCACTTGTAATCATGAATGTAAACCATCATGACATTCAAATCCGATCTGGGAAAAAGAAAAAAAAAACTTGTAATATGAATATAGCCTGCTTCTAGGAGCATGGGGAATAATTTTCACACATAAATTGGCCACTACATTCACACAAAGCTAAAGGCGATCATCAAAATCTTAGCGTGGGCGATGTTGTTTTTTTTTTTTTTTGTCCAGGCAGTGTATATGAACAGCACATTTGCTGTAAACATTACATAGAATACAAGATAAATAGCAGTTTGCAAGAAACTTTATTGTTTTCTAGGACATGTCTTATAAAGAATGTCATTTGTAAGTAGAGGAAATTGTCTTGACTGAAGACTTATGAGATGTTTGCCTCAGCACTAACTTGTTAAATTAATTCACATGTCCAGTCCTTTCTACTGTGGATATTTAATCAAAATACAGCATATTGCTCAAAAAAGCATGGCCGTGATGTTTGTTGTAAGATTTCCATTTTTCCACTCAAGAGGAACAAAGAATAGGTGAGGTTGGACCCCATCAAGACCTCTGATTCTAAACCGTTTAATATGTTTTGCAACTTTCTACACATCTGAAATATGTACATAAATATTGATCAATTACATGTTATCATGCAACATATGAAATTACGACACTCTGCCCTTTTATATTCTCCATGTGAGGATAAAGAAAATATAGCTGTCTTAACTAATAAAAGTAAGGAGTCAGCATAGTTTTTCACCTTTTGGAACAGATTGAAATAGCACTGAAAATTGTGTAGCTCTTGCAATAACTATGCATGTGCACACAATGTGTTCTCCAAATAGCACTACAGCGCTGATTATAATCTAAAGGGGGAAAAAATCACACATTTAAAGGACACCCAAAACATGAGCCACTAAACCATCAAGAATTAAAAATGCATGTCTCAGAACCCAAACAACCAACGACAATTAAAGCGAATATACTGAATTTACCATTGATCTTTACTTACTGTAAAAACAATATCCAGTCATTTTTGTTCTGAATGTAGAGGACAGTAAAACATTCATACAAGTGAGAGCTTTAACAAATCCAAAAGCATGCACTTTTCTTTGTGAAACTATTGATGGTGTAGTGGTTAGCACTGTCGCCTTGCACCTCCAGGGTCCGGGTTCGATTCCCGGCCAGGCTCAGTTCATGTTTCTGTGTGCATGGAGTTTGCATGACCTCCCCGTGCTTGGTGGGTTTCCACCCACAGTCCAAAGACATGTAGGTTAATTGGTGTTCTCAAATTGCCAATAGTGTGTGTATGTCTGTGTACCCTGTGATGGATTGGCACCCTGTACAGGGTGTACCCCGCCTTGTGCCCTAAGTCGTGCCCTGGGATAGGCTCCAGGCCCCCGTGACCTGAATACAGGATTAAGCAGTAATGATAGTGAGTGAGTGATCTTCAAGGAGATCTCACTTTTGGAGACAGCTCCTAGTGGTCATTCTAAGAACTGCACATTTTTGCAACCGCGAGATTGCTCTTGACACAATCATGCTTGCTGTTCACCTGAAAACAACGGTTTCAAAATCTGGCCAGTTTTAAAGTTCTTTAGAATTAATCAAATACTCACAGCATTTTGAAAATACTTACATTGCTGTATGATGTTACTAAATTACTTGCAATCCTGATTTTAAGAAGACGAGACCTTTCTTGGGCCCTGGAAGTGGGGACAGTTGATTATGTTTAAATAAGGCATTATTGAATTATTACATATGATATTACCACAGCTGGTTACATTTACTTTTATTTATTCTGAACCAAATTTATAAAATATTATACTGACACTGAAAAAAACACCACCAAAATGCAAATGCATATTAAAAGATTTCCATTACTAAATACGTTCATTATTTTTAACATACTGTAAATGCAACCACAGGGGGGCACAATCCAGTGTCTTCTTGTGCCAGTCCCAAGTCTGGATAAATTAGAGGGTTGTGGCAGGAAGTGCATCCGACGTAAAACATTTGCTAAATCAATCATGCGAATCACTGAAGAGGACTTCCATACCGCATCGGTGGTGTTGTTCTACAGGGTGCAGGGTGCTGGTGGAAATAGGGCTACTGTTGGTCAAAGAAGGAGAGGAGGAAGGCATGCTTGTAGGCTTGTATACTGTGTGTCCAGGAAACCAGGTGGAAAAGTAGCAAGGCTAGCTTAGGAGCAGGGTTCAAGTTGATTTACCAGGATGTGGATAGAAAAAGAAATGGAGTCGGAGTTATTCTGAAAGAGGAGTTTACAAACAATGTTCTGGAGGTGAACAGAGTATCAGATAGGTTGATGAGTCTGAAGCTGGAAACTGATGGTGTGATGTGCAATGTGGTTATGCCGCCAGAGGCAGGATGTGAGTTAGAAGAGAAAGAGAAATTCTGGAGTGAGTAAGCTGAAGTAATGCAGAGCATCCCCAGAGGTGAGAGAGTGGTGATTGGTGATGTTGGGGAAGGGAACAGAAGTGATAAGAATATGATGGCAGATTTGGTCTTCAGGACAGGAACACAGAAGGACAGATGGTGGTGGACTTTGCAAAGAGGATGGAAATGGCAGTAGTGAATACTTTCTTCCAGAAGAGGCAG
>JAQMYI010000012.1:32038834-32051172 GCA_030014275.1 Clariallabes melas | reverse complement strand
GCGTTAAAAAATTTAACGCGTTATTTTTTTGTGTAATTAATTAATCTAAATTAACGCGTTAAAGTCCCGGCCCTAATATAAACATTTCAGTTTGAAATCTTAAATATCTCCACCTCAAACCCAAATTTTATTTTGAAATCTTAATTCACTATCTCAAAATTGTGACTTAAGAGCTCCAATTATCTCTAAATTTCAATGCAGTATCTCTACCTAATATCTCAAAAGTTTGATCTTAAAATGTTTGTTTAAAATCTTCATTTATCACAGACCCAAGATTTTTCCTTATTAAACAAAATTTTAAATATCCTACAATTTAAATTTGAAATCTTTTTTCCCCTGAAAATTTTGACACAAGATCTTCATTTATTATCTCAAAAAACTTAAAATTTAAAATTTCAACTTTTCAATTTTCATTAACTATTCTAAAAATTTGACTCAAGATTTCCACTCATCTCAAAATTCTGATTTATTGTATCAAACTTTGTTTGAAAGTTTCATTTACTGTCAGAATTGTAATGCAAGATTTCTACTTATTTTTTATTCTTTTTATTGCCTTAAAAATATGACTTATTTTTAGCCTATTTTTTTTTACTCATTATCCCAAAATATCTTTATTTTCTATTTAATGTCAGAATTGTTCAGTCATTATTGCAGGATTATGCTTAATTATGTTTAATTTCTGGCTTGGTATAATGAAATAATGATTTGTTAGGTTTATTTAAGATAATAAGTGTGAAAATCCAGATAATCTAAATTATTAACATTGCTTGCAATAGATTTAACAATGGGCTTTTACAGGTCTCAGGAATTCATTTTGCGGTTCTTTGTTTTGTTTTTAGCAGCTAAATTATGAAACCTTTTTTTTTTTTTTGCAGTACCTAAACCGAGGATGCACACGCTACTTTGCTTCAAAGGACACGGACCAGAAACTGTTGAAGAATTGCAAGAGCCCAGAGGTAAAGCGTTTATGTGCTTGTCTCATTATAGAAGTGTTGCCCTCAGACTTGTTAGGATGTCTTGAAAAAGATGAGCTTCCCAGTCCGGACTCGATCTCTGAACTGCCTCGGGCTAATTGAGTGGGACGCTTGCCAAGAACTCCTGTGAGGTATTGATGATAGAACAGACAGAACTGATTTAATGCTCTTGGCAATGAGCAGAGGTTATGCTTATAACAAATAATTCAGAATAAATCTGCAGTAACCGCCCCACTCCGCAGCAGCCAGACAACCAAATTTGTTTTTATTGTTTACCGGCGACGCCCTTACAAGGCGATGTTTTTTTTTCCCCCTCGCCTTTGGGAATAAAAATGATGTATTAATTACGACACCACTGTACAAGAAATCACATTCGAGCAAATATATTGAAATAATTACACACTGTATATATGCATTAGAAAGTTCATTCCAGTTATGGAAGAGGTTATTTAAAGGATGGTAATTTTCTTACGCCATAATCTTAAGGAGCTCCTTTATCTCTTATTGTTGGTTTTTGACTGGAAATGGCGGGAATTGAACTCGGACCCTGGAGGTGCGAGACGACAGTGCTAACCACTAAGCCACCGTGCCACCATGTTCAAATTATTTAAGTGAAAGTTTCTGTAGAAGTAAAAGGTGTGAAGAAGTTCCACAAGTGCTGAGCTTAAAGTTACGGAAGAGACGCCATTACAATTCGGTAATTACAACCTACAAAGTATCATAAATGCAGAATAAATCTGGAATGGAAAGTCTAAAAGCGATGCATAAGGCATTGAAGGAATTTTTGAATGTTAGGCACGTACTGTAAGTAATTTAAAAAAACCCTCACAAACGTCTGAATCCTGAACCTCGGATGATGGCTTGAAAAGGTGTGGGTGCATCGAGCACCACGAACAACACAGGACCGTGCTTACACTGTAATGATCCCATGTATTAAATTATGTATGATTAGAGCCTTGCTTTGTTTATGCTCATTAACACAGAAGCCGCCTCCTTTGTACTTGCACACTAATCATTTCAAGCCGTCTGCTTGTGATGTTAATCTTATTTGAACACTTCATTTCTCCTCGCGTCACTTTTCTATACGTCCCAAGACGTGAAAGTGATTATTAGAAAGCGATCTGTACCGTACGATCCTAGCGACCTGGATCCAGTATGTGTCTGTGTGCTAGGTGATTGGTCTTGTCTCAATCAGCTTAACAGGCTTTTGCCCCCATTACCCTTGCACATGTCAGGACTTAAAGAATGAGCTTGACTCTATGAGGCGTCCTGTCATACGTCCCATGTTGATAAGTTCATACATAATTAGACATCTTCTCCTTGTTGTTTTTGTACCGACAGCCAGGAAATAGGAATGCCTAAACAATTCGAGACGGTGTCAGTCATTAATCTGGAGTAGTTGATATTTATTTGGCCCGGCTTGAGTGGAAAGGTTAAAGGCCTGGTGTAAATGAATGCAGTGGTATCAGTGGGTGCCAATGTGCTGTAGCAGCTTAATTAGTTTTAGCCATTGCTCATTAAATATTCCGCATGATGTATGTAATTCCTTCCTTTATTTATCTACATCTTTCACCTGGATGTCCTTGTTTTGGGCAGCTCCATAAAATCAGTTCCACAAATCATTTTTCAGTTATTCGTATCTTGTTAACATTTGTTAACGTCCTAGTGTGTCACTAGTGGTTTATTAATTATTAGCGTAGATGCAACATACTTTTGTAATATGGGTGTCAGAAGCTTCTGATGGATGTTGACTTAACTCATTGAATTTAAATTAAATTGAGTAAATTTTATTTAATAAACTCATTATATTTAAAGCATTTACCAGAGTCTTGCTACCTTATCATGTCACACATTAAAAACAAGACCCATGGATCGAATAAACATTGAAATAATGTGCAAGTTGTGTTAACGTTATGTCTCGTACAAAGTGTTAATCTTTTGTCCTGCCAAAATCTTTTGTTACAAACTCCCATCCAGTAGGTGGCGGTATTGCACCAACTGCACATAAATTCAAAAGAAGAAGCAGCAATACTCTTGCAAAATACAAGTATTTGCAGACAAAGCTAAAGCTGTGGTAGATAAAAAAAAAAAAAATCTGTTAATTTAACGTTTTTAATTTATAGACTGTACGTCTGTACTTAGTCCTGGATACAGGGTCGCAGGGAGGTACAGTACACCCTGGAAGGGTTGCCAATCCATCACAGGGCACACGCACACACACCGGCTCATACACACACTACGGAGCAATTTGGGAACGCCAGTTAGACTAATCTGCATGACTGTGGGAGGAAACTGGAGTACCCAGAGGAAACCCACCAAGCACAGGGGGAACATGCAAACTCCATGAAAATAGACCTGAGGCAGGAATCGAACCCAGACCCTGGAGGTGGCAATGTGCCGCCGTTGAGTTTACCTGAATAATTTAAAACATGCGAATCCTTCCTTATTCGAAAACAGTCAAGAAAGATTCAGTTCTGTCAAATGTTTAAATGTAAACTAAAACTAGTCTATCCTTTAGTCCCTGCTTGTGCATGTGTTTAGTGCTTTGGGGTCGGGGTTAAGGCATTATGAGGTCAAATGCTGCCATTTTTGAGTACTCGTAAACCTGCGATGTTTCAGTCAGTTGTATCAGTAATCACTTTGGGTGGAAGAAATCTGCAAACGCTAGCTAATTGTTAGCCATAGGGTACACTAGTAGTTATGTTAGCTAGTAAATGTTATCTTTTGAAATTCTACCCATAGACTCTAGACTCATCTCGATCACAGATGATTGTTCTGGTAAACAAGAAACTCACTTCCCTACTTTACACCGTGAAAGTTTCTTCCACTATCTGTTGCTATCTTCTTTAGAAAAGTCCTGTAGCTTGACTTGTGGCTTCTGTGACTCTTTAGCACCTGAAGGCAGGCCCTCTGACAGACCCTCTGCTGGATGACCACTGCGATTATAACCGCATGGCGGTGGCCATGAAGAAGATCGGCCTGGGCGATATGGAGAAGCTGGACCTGTTCAGGGTTGTGGCTGGAGTCCTCCACCTCGGCAACATTGACTTCGAGGAAGCGGGCAGCACTTCAGGTAAGAAACGAGGACGAGGTACAGTACGCTTGGTGTGTAAGGGGCCGGTGTCTCATCTAGCATGTGTGTCCTGGAAATGGGGTTGAGAGATTTGACGAAAAGCTCATGTCACGATCAATATTTTATCATCATCTTGCTTAGCTTGAAATGGAATCCCAATTTTTTATCCTGTTACGTGTGTGTGTGTGTAGAAAAGACAAAGAAAACAGAAACACCTTGAGCCCGGCGTATCTCCTGCTGCCTTTATAATGAATCCAGTCATTTCTATTCTTTTTTTCATTTCACCCTCGTTTTCCTGAGAACATCTTGGACCATATAGACTTTTTATTATCCCAGTGACATTTTGTGTCCTCATAAACATCCCATAGTGAACATTAGACACTTTTAGAAAGAAATACAGCAATAATCTTGTGCACCTTAGAGTTTTTTTTAGTGTTTCCCTTGTGAAAGTTTAATGCGTGGTAGTTACATATAAAATATACAATATAAACACTGTCAGATTTCTTCTTTTTTTTTTTTTTTAAAGCGTTTCAGGAGCAGGATAGTCCGACCCCGAGTGGTGATATGGCTGGTTTATTCTGCTCCCTTAGCAGTTTAAGTGTCTGAGTCTTTGTTTCTACAGGGTTTTAAACGTCCCAAATGGTGCATTTGAGACAAATTTATATGTTTACTCACATTTAGTGAACAGCGACTGCACTGATTTGAACGATGCAGAACATTCCAGATGATTTACCAATAAAGTAAACACACTTAATAGTTCTACTCTATCTTAGTCTTGCAATGTGTCGCAAATACAATTGTCAAAGCTGTTTGATGAAGTTAAATGAAAGTGCGATTCCTGGGACAGAGCTAAAAATTTGACGTTTAAATAGATATTTTCTTGCTTCACTTCAAAAAGTGGCTTTAAAAAAAAAAAAAAAAGTTCAGAACAAAGATTTCTCTTAATATTCCTGCTTTAATATGTATAATATGATATATTGAAGTTACATACAGTGCTGTGCAAAAGTCTTGAGCCCCCACATTTCTTCATAATTTGCATCCAAAAAGCCAAAATGTTTGCATTGTAGTCTTGAGAAATAGTTCTCCAGGCTCCCTGAAGAACTTTTTTTTAATTCTCATTTTTGCTTACATACTGTAGTGTATGAGTTTGGATACGTCTTCCTGCTGTGTTTGAAAGAGGGAGGATGAAGACCCACTGTATAAGAGATACGTAACGACAAATGCATGCTTTATGTGTGTGCGTTTCCGTTTCCTACACCTCTCGGTGATCGATTAGTCTAATAATGCACATCCAGACGAGTCATGAAGAAACCAAACCCATCATGCTCTGCTCAGTCCTGATAAACCTGACGTGACATGCAAAACTTTTATTTCCATACCTAGTTCGTTTGCATCTCGGCCCCAGTTTAGCGTGCTTTACAGTGTGATTGTCCGCATCTCTATAATATTTAAATAATCAAAAAATCAAAATAATAAATAGCCAAACAGGAAAGCTTTGGGCAAAAAAAAAAAACCTCTAAAGCTTTTGCCAGCATTTAGGTTTAAGTTTGACTGTAATAGCGTAATGTCCTTGGAGACGAGATGGGTGTGATTTCCTTGACTTTGCAGCTCTGGTAAGAAAAATGATAGGAGGTCTGCTGCCGCATCCATTCATCCTTTTTCCACCCTTCTGCTTATGATACCCTCAGGAAACATAAGACACTTCTTTGGCGTTTATTACCATTGATCTTGGTCACTGGTTTAGAGGGCTTAGTGCTTTTTTTTCTTTCAATGACCCACATTTAATAACCTGTGATTGGCCATTTGAGAAGAGGACACTGAAGTTTAACAAAACTGTTTCCTGTGGACATTACTTAGTGGATGCAGAATATCCTTTTTATCGCCCCTTACATTTTCTCCTCAATTGGGCCAACATTTTTCCCGAAGGGTAGTGTTAGACACTTGGAGAATGGCACTGTCTGTCCTCTATGGCATACATTTCTCCAAGTGAAATTGAAGCTTTGATCGTTGTATATCCCTCCTCCAATCAAACTTTGCAAACTGTGATATTGGAATCTGGTCAGGCATACAGTAGTTTACATCATGGTATTTGCCAGACACCCTTATCCAGAGCGACTACGTTTTTATCTCTTTGTACATCTGTGCCATTGAGGGTTAAGGGTCTTGCTCAAGGTCCCAACAGTGACAATTTGGTGGTTCTGGGGTTTGAACCTGGGACATTCAGAACCGTAGTCCAAGTCCAATGCCTTAACCACTAAGTTACCCCTGACTCTGAGTTATAAGTGCTGTTGACCCTGACAAAATGGAAAATGTTTTTTTGTTGTGCTTCGTAAGAGGTGCAGACTAAAAATACTGACACATGCTCACGATACATGACTGTAGAGTTTGTATAGTCTACTGTAGACTTTAATTCTACCTAGGGGCAGTCAAATTGAATGCAAATGAGAATTTGCCTGACATTAGATCCCCTCTGGTGTCGGTAACCATGGTAATGTTTTTCATGGGCGGAGCCTGGCAAAATAATCGTTCCCTGAACACATTCGGTAATGCTGACGAGTCAGTTCTGTTGGCTTGTATTGTAACAATTTTTGAAGCAAATACAAGTATATACAGTCACTCACTAATCCTGAGCTGTGAGAGTCAGTAGAAAAAGTTTACATCAACCAGCGAGCCTGGATTTGTTGACCCGTACAGCTCACAGGATTTGCTAACGTGGAACAATCTACTTAATAGAGTGAAATACATACATATTTATGTTTTTATCAGGTTAAAAGAAACACATTTGCTAAATACAATTTCATGCCCTTTCATGTACTGTCTAACTTTTTTTAATTAAAATCTTTCAATGATCTCCATGTCATTCAGATGAAACTTGGCCAATTTAGATTTCACATGAAAAGACATAAACCTGAAAAAGTGTATTATTCTGAGATGCAAAATTGTTAAAATATTGCAACATGAATCTGACATGGTTACGGACACTACAGATTTTTTTTTTGCTTTTTAAGCTTTTGCCAAAAAAACATCTCTCAAGCAAAGCACTGAGGTCGCCCTGGAATTTTAATGGTATATGTCTTAACAATAACTAGAAGGCAGATTGCAAAAAGCTATTTAAAATGAATAACCTATAATTTTCTATATTTTATGGCCACATAACATAAGGTGTGCATCTAATTTTGGAGCATTTAAACAAAACCACTGTTGTTAGTAATTAGGGGGGAAATCCTTCATTTTAAAGGGAATGCTTTAATTTAAGCAACGATTTTTACAGGTCATATGCTACAAGAAGCGTACACCAATTTTAGTATCAATACTCGTATAAAGAAATAGGGATAATTTGCATTTTAAATGATTGTTTCAAGCGAGACAGTGTAACGCTGAAAAATGCACATATAAAATCATCTCTCCAAAACGTCTGAAGTTAGCAACTTGAAATTTTTAGGAAGCCAAAATTGGTTACTTCCATGTTGCATAAACTCCAGTTTATAGGAAGCCCAAGACATTGAAAGCTAATAAGAAATTTCTCACTCAACATTCTCAGAGTGGACCATTTATAAATTCATTAGCAATCCCATCAGGCATGTCAACGGTCCAGTGGCTTTGCCCATTTTCCTCATAAATTGGTTGACCAGATAAAAGAAGCTAATGTAATGTAATCTAACCTAATATAATAACACATGGAAAGCTATTTAGGTAAGTGCATTAATCCTGACAAAGTGAAATGAAGGAGTATATGAAATCCCAGGCAGTCAGGCAATATACTCTTACATACTGTATGAAAGCCTACATGTACATACCAAATGAAAATGTTTGTTTTGCGGCAGTCAATAGTGAGCACTGTTTTCATTCCCCTGGATGTTGTTTAAGAGGAGAAAAACGCCGATAGCTACGACATCAGCCGTATTTTTTTCCTCCTGCCCTTCAATAAAAACAGCTGCTGACTCATTCGACATCTAGAATGATTGACAGTTGTTCTAATGCCAAACTGTTGTTCAGTGCCAAACTATGGACAAAGTAATCTTGCATTGTGAAATAAAATCCGTGTATATTTGTCCAGTTAACATCAGTTAACCTTATTTCATTAGGATGCCCCAAACACTCCTGTATGAAAAAGTGGGAGCCTGTTTGTGTGCATTACAAAAGATTTCTATGAAAAAGTGCATTTTCTTTTCTAATTTAATTTAACAAGTAAAACTGTCATATATTCAAAACTCATAAAAAGTGAAATATTTCAAATGTCAAGTCTTATTTTTGTTTTAATGTTGATTATTGCCTTTTACAAAATCCAGTATCTCATAATCCAGAAAAATATGTTCATTCATGCACTCAATACTTGGTTTGGGCTCCTTAAGCAAGAATTGCTGTATTAGTGATGCGTGGCATGGAGGCGATCAGCCTGTGGCACTGCTAAGGCATTATTGACGGCCAGGTTGCTTTGATAGCAGCCTTCCGCTTGTCTGTATTGCTGCGTCTGTTGTTTTTCATCTTCCTCTTGACAATACCCCATAGATTCTCTATGGGGTGTAGGTCAGGCAAGTTGGCTGACCAATCAAGCACAGTAATATCATGGTCAGGAAACCAACACGTGGTACAGTATAACTCATTTAAAGCCAAGTTCTGCTTTGATAACTGATAATGCCACTTGCACAACAGAGTTAAGGATACCATGCCAAAATTCCTGATATGAGGCAAGTCACAAAACAGTCATGCACCTCAGGAAGTGCTACAGTACTAATTAGCTGATTTAACTCATGTTGGGAGTAGAAGAAAATCCAGGAACAGCTGGGTAAAAGGGAGGACAGTTGGATCTAAGAGCGGGAATAAAACAAGTTGTGATTGCTGCTAAAAATGAGATACGAGAGGACCTAGCATAGATCCTTGAGGTACACCAGTCATAATGTGAAGTGATATGACTTATACTGTAGGAGTTTTTTCATCCAGCTTTTAGAGCTGTCTCTGTAGAAGGCATGTAAGTTTGGGCTATGTACTGTAGGTGATAGAGAGAGAGAGAGAGAGAGAGATGTGAGAATGCTTTGGAGGGATGGACATTCTCCTTTCAGGTTGCATAATGTGAATGGCGCTACTGTGTTTATTCATCTCTCTTTATCTCCTTGTTTGTCGTAGTGTTCTCTGTATGTGTATATTCTAGCTTATATAAAGAACAAGTTTCAGTATTACTCAGCTATATTTATTCTTTAAAACATGCTGTGTGTGTGTGTGTGTGTGTGTGTGTGTGTGTGTTGTACGTCAATACAAACTGTACAGTTGACAACAATGCTACAATGCGATATAGCGAAGGAAGTCTATGAACAGTACATACAAAAAAAGGTTCCTAGTAAAATCAAAGGTTATTCAAAGACAAAAATATAGGCACGACCATAAAACAGACTACACATGCGCTTTGTGCAATAGTGTGCATTTCTGTGTACAGCAGTAATCTGAACTACACAGTCATCTCCAATACTGTCATTCACATAATGTTTAATATAGAAATGAAAGAGAAAAAAAAAACATTACATAGTGATAAAAAACAGAGGTGATACATTCATGGCATTTACAGTGAAAGCACTTCTTCCAGTTGAACATTTGATTGTATAGCATATTCGTCTTACCAAAAGGGACACACGTCTTGTTTTTTAGGAGGCATACACGTGTCCTTAATCACGTTCGTCTCGCTATATAGCTTAAACAAGTTAAAACCGTTCTTTATGCAAGACATGTATAAAGTCTTGTGGAGTCTTATGAAGTGACAAATGCAAAATTAAAGTCAGTACAGGCAGGTGATACACTGACTTTCTTTGTCAAGCGAATAGCTTTGAGCGTTCCCACATTCCCAAATTTGATCCTGAACTGATACGGCTTGAGATCGTAGGAAATCAAAGGACAAAGTTTATTTTGATGCCCTTCACCGTGACCAAAGTTTGATGAACTTCAGTCCTTCGGTCATGGTACGAGGCATCAAAATAACTGTATTGACTGACTAAAAGCCCATTGTAGCAGTTATTCATAAACTGTATGAAGATGGTTTGTAGACGTTTGTATAAGTCCAAATATGTACCAAATTTCTTGCTTGGTGTTGATGTTGAACTTCAGTGGTGGAATAAATCTGCTAAAATGGCTAAATCCAACCCTTTGCAATAAACTACTAAATAATACAGATACTACAGTGCATAAAGTGATGTTTGGTACATAAGTGCTTGGCAGGTTCATAGCTTCTGTTGTCACAGGTATCTACGTCGCCGTGAGAAATCATAACAATCCATAGCAAATCATGAGGTGTTTTAGGTACTTTGCAGGTAAATAGTGTACTTTTGCAAACACCCTGTGATCGAGCATGACTTTGGCATAGTCTGTAGCAGAGTTGTACGTGATTACATTATGAGTATAAGTCAAGCAACCAAGGACACCAGGAATTTCAATTGGGAACATTTCTACGTGCTCATGAAAAAGTTTCAGGAATGTGGGAAAGCCCCCATAACATCTAGAGTATCCTGACACCAATGCTACTTCTGTATAAAAAAGTTTGTGGGTAGTAAGAATTAAAAAATATGGACATGATGAATTATGCATCTGAATTTTCAAGTAGCAATTAATTCATATTAAATTAGCAGTCAAAGATCACCCAGCATGCCGCTCCGTTAAAATCGGTTCCATGCCGGTTCCAGGTGTGGCCATACTGAAGAGATTCATAGAGCCGTGCTGAAGTAAGTCCACTTAAAGCTACCCTGTAGTTTATAACACGCCCATGTTGGCGTCCCCTCACAACATCATGCGAATGTTCAAAATAAAAAGTGGGCGGAGTTAATTACTTAGAAACTGAGCCAGTTAGCACAGTAACAAAGTGAAGCAAGTTCTTATGGACAGATCGAAAACCTAGAAATTAACTCTAAATGACGGGTTTATATGCTGCTAAAACGCCGGTTAATGTTTATTTTAATTGCTTATTAGCGTATTGGTGTGAGTTAAATAGTCTATTGTCCTTTTACACACCTATATTGTCTGTCTCAAACACTAGATTTCATCTCTAATTAATATTCTTCCCAGAAGAGCAAGCATTTAGGTCTTACTTTTTAAAACCTGATTAGATATATATTTATAAAATTGCAAAAGAAAAAAAAAAAGAAAATTGTGAAGAGAGAGGATTCATTTCTCATCTTTTACACTTATATAAGAAAATAATCTCTCTTATTATTTAACCACGTCCTTTATCTTTCTTTTTCAAAACAATGATGAACGTATCCAGTCGCTCCTGCAGACGTACATTACAACAACCTGTACACGTACAAATGTGTAGCCATGTGCCGATGATCGGTTAGATGATGCCAAAAGCACGATATTGAAATCCCAAAAGCATCCCGAAGGCATCATCTCTCCTAAGCTGATATAGACAGAGGCCATTGTCACACAAGACTCTAAAATTTTAGATGAATTTGAAGGGATATTAAAGGAACATGTGATTCACTGGTCTGTACATTTGGCAGAATGAACCGTCGCGTTGACTAAAGAGGAATACGTGCAGTAATATTTCGAAGCTTAGCGAATTAGCGAACTCAAATACACCTCCAATAAAACTCAAATAAACACACTGTTGAAAAGCAAGCCAACTAGAAGTAAAATTTGGAACAAGAAATTTAGGCAACTGATGCGTTTTTGTGTTTGTCAGCTGGCAGAAATCATTGCTTATGATTAGCTAGCTAATTTAGCTCATTAATCAAGCACTGTGTGTAAAACACTAGTCCTATTCACATCACTCTCTTACAAGAGATCTATGAAATGCTAGTCGACGAATGTACAGAAATCTTCTAACTGTAAAACTGGGTAAACAATGCTTTAAAGATTAAACGTTAAACTTAACAGAACCATCTTGGCACATGTCTATTGCTCTGTGTGTGAACGTTTCCCATTTAGCTTGTGCTTCGGTTTATTTTCTCTTGCGTTGTAAATCCTAGCACTTTCATGGCTATCATTCTGTTTACGCAAGCTAAACGCAAGGACACAAGCTACATTGTCTCTACATCCTCTCTTCAGAATGATGATGATGATAATGATGTTGATGATGATGATAATGATGATGACGAAAAAACCTCCAGAGTTGCCTTATTGCCACTGAAAATTAATTGCATTTTCCCAAAGGTCCATTCTACATGACACACACGCACACACACACAGGCATGTGCACGTACTGTACTTATTAGGGGGTCCGATAAACCGTCATCATCGGGTGTAACATGGAAAAGAATTCTGTCTAATAATAATAATAATAATAATAGCTGATTATGGCTCAGTACATT
>JAQMYI010000012.1:31982816-31993942 GCA_030014275.1 Clariallabes melas | reverse complement strand
GATATTTGGAGATTTGTTCGACTCTGAATCAGTGAATCGACTCTTTATGGATTCGTTGTGAATCTGATCCGAATGCACGACGGCGATTCGACGAATCGACGCTCGAGATATATTTACCTAATATAGAGAATTAAACAGTGTTTCTTTTTTAAACATATACTGTAAACGTGGCTGTTATCAAATTGATTCAAGCGATTCAATGAATCACTGGAAATGCTTCATAAAATGCACCGTAATGACGTGAGAACATGTCGTGTCTATTGTCAACCCATTAAATATTACGGGATAATATTCTCTGATAGATGGCTTAAAAGATGTGATACAGCTCGAAAAAAAAAATTATAAGTAACCGACATTTAATAAGCGCAATTGAGATTACACACTCCCATTTCACAATCAAATAATTACAAATCGAAATATCACATGCGTGAAATCGGTGTCACAGAGTTCAAGACGAGATTTCTTCTGTTCTGACCTACACCTTTGTTTCTATGAAACATGTTAAAGATTTTATTATTAATCATAATTGATTTTGTTGACCTATTTATAAATCGTAAAGGTTAGAAGCGTAAGAAACTGCGATGTTTTTTTGCTTGTTGCTTTTTATTTAAAGCACCAAAGAAACTAAAGTTGGATTAGCATCTTAGTGTATTGGTGCTAAAAAGTCTCTCACCTACGTAGGTGTCTGTAAATTTTTGGAATTCAAATCTTTCAATGATCTTAATTATCATTCAGATGAAACTTGGCCAGTTTAAATTTCACATAAAAAGACATAAACCTGAAAAAGTGTATTATTCTAAAACGCAAAATTGGTAAGATATTGCATCATGAATTTTACATGGTTACGGACACTACAGACTTCCTTAATTTTGCATGGAATGTTTTAATTTAAGCAAAATTCATACAGGTCATATGCTTCTAGACGCTTACACCAATTTTAGTATCAATACACACAAAGAAATATGAATAATATGCGTTTTAAATTATTATTGTTTGAAGTGAGACAGTATAACTGAAAAACTTTTTTTTGAGACTTTATTTTTTTTTTTGAAAATGCAACTTGATCACTTCTATGTTGCATAAACTTCAGAAGTAGCTTCTTCGGCACACTTCTTTTAGCACCGATACTGTGGTTTGGCCGATAACATTATCAGTATTTTGCAGTCTTTCTAAATTTTGGCCAAATTTTGGGACACTGAAAAGTCTCTCTATATATCCCCATCGAACACCTTCTTCTTCTTCTTCTCCTTCCTCTTTTTACCACTTCGCTCCTCATTGCCTCTCTCATTTGCTTCTCCTCAAAGATATCGAGCTGTTGGAGTCATGTCGAGAGGAGTTCCACCGCAGGCTGAAGGTCTACCATGCCTGGAAATCGAAGAACAAGAAACGCAACACCGAGACCGAGCAGAGGACTCCTAAATCCGTTACGGATTATGGTGAGAGCCGGGGCCTCACATTCCATACGTTCAGAGTACACACTGCATGAAATAGACACACAAAGGTCAGGATCGTTATGGCTCATGAAATTGATTGGTTGGTTGAAGGTACAAAAAAAGCAAATGTTGATAAATCATCATAAAGGTTTTTACTAGTTAAACTTAAACAATGGTCAAAAACAAAGGGCGACGCCAGGTTCTGAAAACTTAAGCCAAGTACCAAAATGTGCAGTTCCTTGATTGTCCACTGGGAGCGGGCTTCAAAAGTGAGTCAATCCCCTTAGAGCTTCATGTTAACATGTTTACAAAGTGATAAGAAAATAAAACGGTTTTGGTCTTCATAGCTTAATTCATGAAAACTGTATGGAGGATGTATCGGTTAGAATTATGTATTGTAAGCAATAAAATTATATGTAATTAGAGGCCTGGCCGATTTGAGTGACAGCTATATTGCGGGTGTCAAGCCGCCGCATCAACCTATATAACCAGTTAACTGGAATCCGTGAAGTTTAACTTATTACAAGTAGGAGTTGACACAGGACGACGTGGAGGGTACGGATGATGACGTTCAAATAAATGCAAAATATAAAGTAATGTTGGCTACGTTAGCATTTTAGCTAAGCTAGCAAGCTTATGGTCACTTGGGTAAGTAGGCATGTTCCAACCAACAGCCAGGCGCTGTTTGCTCCGCCCATATACCCATTTATGAATTAACCAGAATTAAGGCGGAACCGGCTCCAGCAACATAGCGACGACTAGAGCGTCCACGTTTGAGCTTGAAAACTTCTCTTCTGAAAACCAGTGGGTAATGTCACATGGGTTTGTCTGGGTTTCTTCATGCAGTCTATGTAATGGTCCGTAATGGACTAAGGATGTCACTAGGCGTTTTTTATGACTTTTTTCTATTATTATCAGTGCAGTTAAATACTGAAGTGAGACCTCAAACGGTGTGTCGACTTGCCTTACAACCAGAAACAGGCTGTTTGAAATAAACAGATCAGTGCTTTAAATGTGCTAAATTGTAAATCTGTGCATTCATTTTTAAAAAGCAGAACACACTTAAACTAAAAACAAAAATAAATAAAACTAGCGCCCACAGGAGTCTCACGGTGTTGGAGTGGAGATGGAGTAAACCTTCTTCATTAACCACATTGATTTCATGACTCTTGCTCGGTAACTGTGTTATCCGGGTCAGGGTCATCGCACGATTATTTATTACAAGTTTATCAGATACATCAATAAAGCCTCGGTGGTGGAAAATTCGAAATAATACGGTCGGAACAGTGATTTATACAATAGCTATTGACTTAATCATTAAAAAAAAAGCCTTTTTCTGGCCTTAAACAAACTGCATTTGATTTGAGTAGAATTGGTTTCAGACGCCCGTTTAGTTGCTAATTGACGTCTCCCAGCAGGCACTTAATAGCAAGTAAGTCTAGAATCTAATTTCATTGGATCAGCGCTCAGAAATTTGAAGCTGCAACAAAGTTCAAAATTCAATACTGCTGGTTGCATGCGGCACAGTTAATTGTTTTTAACTCGCCTCTATACTCGAACTGTTTGGCTTCGCCGAGGAAAAAATTCATCGCGCTGTGCGTGGGTATGTGTACATACAGCGTGCGTGTGTGTGTGTGTGTGTGTGTGTGTGTGTGTGTGTGTGTGTGTGGATGCGTACATGAGTGTGTCACGGCGTAATTACACACTCCTTTCATCTGCCAGTTTCCAAAATTAAGCGAGACCATCTGTCAACATAGCAGATGGTTCTCTTTGTATTTCTGTGCCCCAAAAACCCCCCTAACTGCACAAATACACACAAACACAGAGCGAGGGCAGTTTTTTACTGTAATGTGTTTTTCATATCGCATCAGAATACCAAGTGTACCACCTGCAGATCTTCATTTAAGGTAATAAAATCGGGATTTACACCTTCACTTCCTCTTCCAGTCCCGTTGTTATTGTGATAACGACGTGGAGGTTAAATCCTTCTAGACACTCGCCTCCTACTGTACGGTATGTAAAAGGAATGAAGAGAAATAGTCAGCATGTTCTCAAGTGTTTTATTATATAATACCTGATGTAACAGAAGTTTGCGTTAAAGAAAATAAATAAATGATGTTATTTCATCAATTTATAATTACATTCAATGATGTTGATATCAGTGAAACAGGTTTGTTCCTGTTATCACTTTCAGTACAGCAGTTAATAATTAATGATCATTCTCCACAAGCCTCTTTTTTGTCCTCGCATTCTTGAAATGAATAAGACCAAAGAAGAAAAAAATGCACCCGTTGTGTTACTCGTCATATGAAGGCACAAGCATCCTGAAGATGTCAGAAAGACTGTTACAAAGGTCAGGAAGCTTCACCTCATCAGCAATTACATTCATTATTTTATTCAACTGTGGACTGTCTTTAATATGAACCTGTGATTTGCCTTGCAAATGGAGTGCTCGTCAGAGCTGCTGTTAAAGGAATTCAATCCATATTAGCCAGCCAATTAGATTGTATCATTTATTTATACAGCGCTCTGCTATAGATTTATATGAATGTGTTCTTTCACATTGTAATTTTTTTTCTTTAATTAAAAAAAGCAAGGCGGCATGATGGCATGGTGGTTAGCACTATGGCCTCGCACCTCCAGGGTCAAGGGTGTGTGTGTGTGTGTGGAGTTTCATGTTCTCCCCGTGCTTGGTGGGTTTCCTCCGGGTTACTCCGGTTTCCTCCCACACTCCAAAGACATGTAGAGTACTCTAATTGTTTCCAAAATTGCCCATAGTCTGCCCCGAGCCCCCTGCTGTAGGCTCTAGGTCTCATGCAAACCTGTACAGGGTAAGTGGTGTAAGTGTGTAATAAAAAACAAAAAGGGAGAGAGAGATTTTTAATATGGGCAATTATTATTATTATTTTGTTTAACAGCTGTTGATCACTTTCACACATGGAATACAAGAGTATTTGTCCACTTTGCAGTCAATACCGTGGTGACCCTTGGGCCTTGGGTACAATATGCTGTTCAACATATTGTTTTGGTTTTTTATTTCTCAAACATTAATTATTAATAAATAAAAAAAAAACACTAAAAAAAAACAGGTTTTGTCATGTGAGATGTCAGATGAAGTTGAAATGTACATTACAAATATTAAGCAAGCTGACACAAATTGAATGTGTCTAACACACTATTAAAACCAGAAAAAACATGAATGAAGTGATCCCCAATCACAATCAATGTTTGGTGAAGACTCATCATAAAAAATAGACAGAAGAAATCTATGGTGGCTGAGAAATGCAAAACAAAATAACAAATTCAAAAACAAAATAACAAAATGAAAACAAAACAACAAAACTGAACACAAAATATCAAATTCAAAAACAAAATGAGTGACAGATGTCTTATCCAATCAGCGGTAAGAATCAACAAGCCAAAAAAAGGTACAGTAGGTGTGGTTTGCGAATTACATCCTAACCTCTGATTGGACAAGACATCTGCCAGTAAAGATCAGCAATAAGAATTTCATTTGCAAACCACACATAGGCGTCTTGATTCTTACCACTGATTGGACAATTGAGTGACAGATGTCTCATCCAATCAGCGATAAGAATTTCATTCGCAAACTATACCAACCTTTTCCGGTTTGACTGAATTGTCGTTGTGTTTTCTTATTTGGTATTTTTTCTTTTCATTTTTGTCGTTTTGTTTTTGGTTGTGTTATTTAGTTTTTGAATTTGTTATTTTGTTTTTTAATTTATTATTTTGTTTTCAGTTTTGTTATTTTGTTTTCAGTTTTTTTTTTGTTTTGTTTTGTTATTTTGTTTTTGGTTGTGTTATTTTGTTTTCATTTTTTGTTGTTGTTGTTATTTTGTTTTCAGTTTTGTTATTTTGTTATTTATTTATTTTTTTGTTTGTTATTGTTTTCAGTTTTGTTATTTTATTTTGCACTTCTCGGCCACCGTAGGAATCTGATCTATGTTTAATAGTGAAGTTTAGAGCACTTCCGTACTCACACAATTGAGGATTGGGACTAAACAGCTGTGTGTTCATAAGAAAACCACTTGTTAGAGGGAGCAAAAATATTGAACTTTGGAGCAACGGAAAAAGGTCATGTGATCTGAGGAGTCCAGACACACACCGCCTTCCCGAGTCATGATAAGAAGTGAAGCACATGAAGTGATCCACCCATCATGCATGGTGTCCACTATCCAAGTCTCTGGAGACAGTCTTATGATCTGGGGTTGCTTCAGTTGGTCAGGTCCAGACTCAGAAACGTTATGTGGCAATAAAATGAAGTCGGCTGACCACCTGAATGTACTGAATGAGTTACTAGTTCATCACATCTATGGAGTTTTTATGGAACGACACAGTCACATTCCTGGCTAAGCACATTATCCAAATAATGAGCATTATTATCATATCCTAATTACTTCAGTACTACCTAATGTTGACTTCATTATCACTGTAATTATAGTCCTTTGTGTGTTATGGATTATGGTCCGTGTTGCCTTTAATCAGCAAGAGCAAATGTTGCTGGAGTTATTCGTGAGCAGTGACAGTCTTGTTTAAGCAATATCATCTGGCAAATTTGTATTAGAGTCTCATAGCTGGTTGAATAAAAACAGCTCTTATGAGTGGACAGGGTTTTATGAGCCTCTAGCTGTGCTTCTGTGCTGGGAGTCGCCATGGTGATGATGCATGGTGAGGATGCAGAGGCTGAACTTAATTTTTTTTTCAACACAGCAGTTATGTTTATGCGTGCTCAGCACACACAATAGGGGCAGTTTTATGGCTGTTATTATCACATCCATGTTAAAAAAAAAAACACACAGAGGAAGGCGGACAGAGACAGCTAGACAGATAATCATGGACTTTAGAGACATAGTATTTCTGAATACAATGCTACTTTCAGATATCCACGAGCATGTATGTATTTTTAGGGGGGGAAAAACCCTGTAGCAGGGACAGGTAACCAGGGACGATGTGGGCATATTGTATATCTTCTACAAAAGCTCCACCTCCATCTGTAATTCAACACCATGGTGAGAATCACCTTTCTTTGATTTCTCAAGCACATTTAACACTGTCGAACCACTCCTACTGAGACAAAAGGTGGTCAAAATGCAAGAGGACATGTCCATGATCTCCTGGGGCACTGGCTTCCTTTTGGACAGACCCCGGTTTGAGCAGCACCACGGGGAGCTGTGATCTCCCCTTCATCTTTACCCTGTACACTTCTGTCATCATCACTTCCTGGTGACTTTGTGATTGTCGGGAGCATCAGGGATGGACAAGAAGAATAGGAAGACATGGATCTGGTCAGCAATTGTATCGAGTGAAGTAGTGTTGGCGATACCATCTGCTTCTTAATGTGGCCAAGACCAATGATATGAGAAGAGGACTACAACAAACCATGAGCTGGTTGACGCCTGTCTTGATATCCCTCTTGACTTTTTTTTTTAAATAAATCATTAATTTGTCTCATCGATTTAAATGAATTCATTGATGTGTTCATCTTCAGTTCATCCTGGTCAAGATGGATCCCGAGTCCATGAGCTCCATTTCCTCATTTTATCAAATTAAATTAAATGAAAACATGTAAATGAAATGAAAGGAATGGGAACAAATGTTATACCGTGACATGCTGCAAAGGATACAATTTAATAACAGATTGTTTATGTAACAGCCTCAGCAGCAACCTCCTTTCCCCTTCCGTCTTTTCCAAACAGTATTCAGCATCGCCAGTATCCTAATCACCGGCCTGATTATCTGACTCACTTTCTCGCATCTAACACTTATTCATGTTTAAGAATGTTGGAGGAAACTCGTACAGATACAGTACAAGCAACATGAGCGTAAAATGAAATCTAGAGCTGTGGGATGGCAAACGCTTACCTCTACAAAATAATACATTTGTTTATTAAATTAAATATGAACTTAATTTAAAGTTTTTAAATAGAAATAAGGTGACATTACTGTACGTCCATTTTTCTGAGCTCTTTGTACCTTCTTACTAGACACTACACTCTGGTTAGTGTCTCTAGTGCTGCTGATGTTAAAACTCTCACAAAGATGATAAGATGAAAATTCATAACGTGTGCCTCTTTCGTTTATACTGTAGGTGGTGCACGCCATGTGATAAACGTGTGTAAGTGGATCCTTGGTGGTAGTTTAACAATTCTAACAGCTGGCTTCTTCTTCTCCATAACCACACTGAACCAGTTTGTGCTCTCGTGATTTTTGCGTTCATTGTTTTGTTCGCTGGCTTTTTGCTTAAAACAAAGCTGGTGGACACTTAACGACTTGTTTTTCAGTGCGACAAATAAAAAGATGAAAAGCCAGAAGAGTAAGGTAGAGTAGTTATGCAAATGGCCATGCAACATGAATCAGTCGTTAGAGTTTGTGCATGGAGAACATTGGGAAATCTGGTTATCCTCGCACCTTCAGGGTCCGGGCTCGATTCCTGTTCTTGGTGGGTTTCCTCCAGGTACTCTTGTTTCCTACCGCACGCCAAAGACATGCAGATTAGGTTAACTGGCGTTCCTAGATTGCCCCGTAGTGTGTGAATGAATGTGAGTGTGTGCCCTGTAATGCAAATTCACGCTGTCTATGTACAGTATTTTGGTCCCCTGGAGACCCCATTTGAGAACCCTGATGCTAACATGATGAAAAACTTCCTCAAAAAATGACATGGTTCTCCAGCTTAAGATGTCCTCTGAAGATGTGGACTAACCTTAAAGCAGCGTGCCATCCGAACTCCGAACTTGTTTTGCTGTTGTTGTTGGAAGTCTCTGCTCTTTTCAGAACTGTGTTTATGAATATGCTAATGTGGCATTTTTATCCTTCTTGTCTGGTGAACAAACAAACGTTTGTGCTGCTCGGTCCATGCAGAAGTGACCGATGCTGCACTTTCTCCCACTTCATCGGAACTGATCTTTATTACTGACTCAAATCAAATCAGTAATGGAGTGACGGTATGGCACTTGACACTTCAATGCAGACAGGAAATAGAAGCTGGGACGAGGCTTTGATAAACGGCCGACTCGATGCACCGACAAAAGTTAATATCAAAGTTTGCCAAGCTTTCCGCAAACGCTTTGCCACACGGTGCGCATAACAATGCGACTGTTCTTTTCTTTTCAGCATATATTGTGTTATATTATGCTATGTAACCCCAAATGAGAAAGTAACCGTAGCATTTATAATAGCATTATTTCAATTCTCTAATAAAAACCCAAGCCCATAAGATTCGCACTTTAACTATTCAGATCACTAACGACTTGATATATCATAACACCAAACAGTTCTCCTGTGCATAGTGATAACAAACCGCCGAAGTTCAAAGACTTGCAGTAACTTTCCCACTGTCTCGGTTCCTACAGCCCAGACCCACGCGGCTCCTCCAATCCCGGCCCGGCAACATGAGACGCAGTCCAACCAGCCGCAGCGCTACTTCCGCATTCCCTTCGTCCGCCCCGGCGAGCAGTACAAAGATCCACAGAATAAGAAGAAGGGTTGGTGGTACGCACACTTCGATGGGACGTGGATCGCCAGGCAGATGGAGCTGCACCCTGATAAAAATCCCATTGTGCTTGTGGCTGGTGAGTACAACTCGGTTTTAAAAGGTTTGCATTTGCGGATCTCAAAATCAGTCCTCAGACAGTATTTCTCCAAATCACGCCTTGAGCCCTGCCACCTCATTTCCTCACATTAAATCTAATTAAAGAAATGGGAACATATGTTTACTGTGACATGCTGCAGAAGATATAATTGGTCGTTTATATACTGTAACAACCTCATCAGCAGCAACCTCATTTCCCCTCTTGTCTGTTCCAACCACCCAGCTAAAGATACTATAAGTTTTCGGTGACATACTGTATAAAGACGACTTCTTCACTCTTGTTTCCTCTACACACGTCTTTGTAGGCAAGGACGACATGGAGATGTGCGAGCTGAATTTAGAGGAGACCGGTCTGACCCGTAAGCGCGGAGCGGAAATCCTCTCCCGGCAGTTCGAGGAGATCTGGGAGCGCTGCGGAGGGGTCCAGTATCTTAGGAACGCCATCGAGAGCCGACAGGCGCGGCCCACCTTCGCCACTGCCATGCTGCAGAACCCGTTCATGTAGACACGTTCAACCACACACTCGGTCGGTCAAGCGCTAAACCGCAGCCACGGGTAGACACGCACACGCATTATATCTTCACTGTTGACCGTACTGTGTAAAATGCACAACACACATAACAAGCTTTTTAAGTTGAAGCTAAGAGTACAGTTTCTCTCATAGTTCGAATTTAGATAGTTAATTCACTTTAGACTTGTTTTTATTCAGATTTGGTCTTATTTGGTTTTTGGTCTTAATTATTTCCCTTTCGCTTGGCTTTTGTTCTTTAAATCTGTCGCATTGATTTTCTGTGGTGCATTAGTATGCTTTTCATCCCCCCCACATTTTTCTTCAGGAAAATCCATAACTCCACAACTTTGAGGCCTTAATAACTGCAATCCTTTCAATATGAATCTCAGTGTACCATTTTGTATATTGTCATAAATATTGAAAAGCAAGTGTTAATAATTCTGTCGTTTCTGTAGAGATTCTGTTTTCGCGACTGTATAGTTCTCACGGCTTTCCTGAAAGACTTCTTTATATTTAAATTAAAATAGATTAGATGAAGAATTTCATTAACTCGGGTGGGAAAGAAAACTCTTTTTTTTTTTTTCCTCTTTAACTTAAACATTGCACATAAGTACAGTAATAGTTGTAATAATGATAACACTAGGTTTATATTGTCTGGTAATCATTTACATGGTAATGATAGCGTTTAGATGGTCGGTTACTGTTTACACTCGAGTACAAACCCGTGTCTAAATGATGCACTATATTTTCCTGATATTTTCTAGCATTCATATACATATAAATATATAAATATATAAAACCTCTATCTTTAAGCTGTACCTGATGATCTTCCAGCTTCAGCTGAATGTACAGAGATTTTTACACAACATCCTTTAAGATGTAGAATTGAGGACTAAATTGTGTTTCACTGAATAATTTTTAAATCATATTTCTTTTGTTGAAATTGTTCCTGAAGGATTAACATTTGTTTTGGAGAAGAAAAATACAACTATAATGGTGTGTCTACAGTAAATTATACATGTTTTATTTTGTCGTTGTTGTTGTCAGTAAATGAAGTGTAACGAAATTTATGCAATACTTTAACTTTTTCAGTTGTGTTTGCCCTGGTTTTTGGTTGGACCAAATATGTATTCCACCAACAGCAAAAACAAAACTAATGATTTTAGGAATTTTGTACGAAGCTAAACAGTGTGCATGGCCTCACAAACTGGAATAAACTTCTTTTCATTGTCCACATCTTATTACGGTCTATTATATAATTACATAACATATATTAAAACTACAGCGCTGATTCAAATAAAAAAAAAATTATTTGTCACATAAACAACCATACACAGTATGATATTAACTGAATTGCTTATACAACCGTTCGTGACCTTGAAATAGAAAAAAGAAGTAAAATGCTAATAGGAACGAATAATAATAATAATAATAATAATAATAAATGATGGGTTCTTAAATCTTAAATGTTTGTTTCTGAGGACACAGGAGTTTGTAGTATATATACAGTGGTGTGAAAAACTATTTGCCCCCCTCCTGATTTCTTATTCTTTTGCATGTTTGTCACACAAAA
>JAQMYI010000012.1:31869570-31883859 GCA_030014275.1 Clariallabes melas | reverse complement strand
ATTCATGTTTGTGGCTGTAATGTGACAAAATGTGGAAAAGTTCAAGGGGGCCGAATACTTTTGCAAGCCACTGTATGTAGCCTACATGTAGCTTACTACATATTACATGAAATGCTCACTTAAAATCATTAATTTCTCTTACCATTAATTTGTGTATGATGCTAAGAACCTGCATAACTTATCACTTATCTTATTAACACAAATTACAGAAAAAATACTAATGTTCATTTACCAGCGATACCATCTTGGTGTTTAAAACTACTAAGTGTCATGGCTTCTGCTGCAATTCCTAGCTCTGTTGTGGATCTCTGTAGCAGACTTACAAGTCATATAAACTATAGTTCTGCCACAAGGTTTTTGAGCATGCTTGGTCTTACTGTACAGCTACCTACAACTTATAATCCATAGCAAAAATCATGAAAGTCAGAACCAGGCTTTAGTGAGATCAGGCGCTGGTGCAGTCAGTGTTCAAAGTGTTCAGTGGTGGTCAGGGCTTCAACCATGAGCTCACTTCAACGTCACGCCAAAACAGGTTTGGCCTTCTTAGTTCCACTCACTCATCTTCTATATCGCTTTACCCTGTATACGGGGTCACAGAGGGCCTGAAGCATAACCCCGGGGTCTCGGGGTACAAGGTGGGGTACACCCTGGACAGGGTGCCAATCTATTACAGGGTGCAAACACATTCATTCAGACACTACGGGCAATTTGGGAATACCAATTAGCCTAATGTGCATGTCTTTGGACCCAGAGTACCCGGAGGAAACCCACCAAGCACGGGGAGATCATGCAAACACCTTGCACATAGACCCGAGGCCGGAATCAAACCCGAGGTCCGGAATCAAACCCTGAAGGTGCCAGGCCACCGTGTCGCCTCCTCTTAATTCCAGTGAAAGGAAGTGCTTTTCCTACAGCATACAAAGACTTTGCGTACAACTGTGTGATTCCAACTTTATGGGAAATCTTTGAGGGAAACACAAACGGTCAGGTGTCCAAACAGTCAAGTTCTGATCATAGTGTAACGACATGATAAAACGTTATGCTCATTTCTCACATTATTACTGAGACTTACCTCCGTCTGGATTCTCGCTGAAGAATCTCTCATCACTGCACTGCTTGTATGTTTTTGCATTTGCTCCAGAGGAGTCTTCATACACAGCGCTGAACAACTCCGGTCCAATCTGATTCCCGCACTGGCCCAGCTGCACTGACACAACCGACATGGCACGCGCTAGACTAAACTACTAATCACTGCCGAACTACAAACTACAGCAGCAGTCAGACCTGACCTGGCCATGCCGGTTAGCAACAGCACACTTGTGTTGCTAGCTGCAGCTAGTCATGTGTCAGACAAATGACTCGGCTCTTTCAGTCGACTCGGCTCTTTCAGTCGACTCCTGTAAGTGAGTTCTGAGAGGAAAGTCGCATATACCAAATTAGGTTCGTCAAACTGTTTCCATGGAAACTTCTGAGCTGTGTGTGGAATTCCTTACATCATACATCTTTATTCCTGTAAGCCAACCGCTAAAATAATTTTACACATTTTTACAAGTGAAGAGTAAAATATTTCACTAAATAACACGAGTCATTTTCCGTGGGTCATTGTTTTTTCGGATAAACCTTCTCTTGCTGGTTCAAATGATCGCAAACTTTAAGAGGTTAAAACAAAATGGCAACGAATCACGAAACGAGTGCCGAAAGAGTCGACTCTTACTGATGAACTGAGCCAAATGATCTGATTCACTACAAAGATCCGGAATTCCCGTCACTACTAGCAACAGGTACAACACTTCCCTTTTGTAGCTTAAAGCAAAAGCTATCTGCTGTTTGTGTAAGTACCTGGTTGAAATAGTACTCAGTAGTACTTAATTCGCAAGCGGAATGATTTATGTAAAAGAAATGTGTTGGCAAATAGTAAGCTTTTTAGGATGACTTGTCAACTATGGCAGTTGCAGACGATATCCCCCATGATCCTCAGCCAGCGAGTTGGTCACGTGACTTCGATCCACTATTTCCGATGCGCTTGATATTGTTGCAGCTCACCTGTCTGCAATCCCAGTGTGCGTGATAGTGTGGGACGTGGTGTTTTAGCTGCTATGAGCATAGTTTGCTGTGTGTCTCTTTTAATTTGTTTGCTCCACTCGAATAAATAAATCCAGAAAACATGCACTTGCATCCATCTGTCTGTTCATTCACTTCATAATAGGCCAAAGGTTTGTGGACACCTGATCATCACCATAAGGGGATATTTAAGTCAAACCTGGACTTTTGATTGTGCAGAATAGTGTAGTGGTTAGCACTGTCGCCTTGCACCTCCAGGGTCCGGGTTCGATTCCCGGCCAGGCTCAATTCCCGTCTCGGTGTGCATGGAGTTTGCATGTTCTCCCCGTGCTTGGTGGGTTTCCTCCGGGTACTCTGGTTTCCTCCCACATTCCAAAGATATGCAGGTTAGGCTAATTGGCGTTCCCAAAATTGCCCGTAGTGTGTGTGTGAGTGTGTGTATGTGTATGTCTGTGTGCCCTGTGATGGATTGGCACCCTGTCCAGGGCGTACCCTGCCTCATGCCCTAAGCCTCCTGGGATAGACTCCAGGTCCCCACGATCCTGAATACATAAAGCGGTATAGAAGATGAGTGAGTGAGTGAGATTATGTAACTAATGGATAAGCTATCTCATACTAGCTCTCTGGTATGAGAACAACTAATGATATTTTTTTAAAATATCTGTCAATATTTTTTTTTTTCTTGAAACCCAGTAACACAATTTTGCTTTACAAAACAACATACGTTACAAATCCTCCACATTACATGATGGGCATGAAAACTTCTTCATTCAAGACACTTCAGGGCTTTTAGAAAATCGGAGGGAAACAAAAACCTCAGAAATGAAACATCTGTTGCCGCTTCCTGTAGATAATTGGATGGGTGACCCGGAGCTCGCTTCAAACAGAGCCAAGGAGGCCACGGAATGAGCTGAGCAGGATGTGAATTATGCAGCTCAGGCCCAAGTGGCTATCTGGCAGCTAAGATGAGTCCACAACGGAGAGAAAAGCGTTTGATTTCTCTTCTCCCCCGATGGCAGTTGTTCATATTGCTGCAGCTGGGCAGTCTTTATCGGGATCGGGAGTCAGGCCCCCTTGAACCCACGCAGACCAGTCTTGCGTCAATCAGCATCATTTGACTAGCTGTGTTTTTGTTTTGTAAAAGAAAAGTTTATTTAAAGCCAAACCCTGAACCCTTTTAAACTATGACCTAATGGTGTAAGTTAATTAGGGTTGGCCAAATGCTACAATTCCCCAAATCTAGACGTAACTTATCAAACTTTATCCACCTGCTAGGCAAATACAGCACCAAAAATAGTAATAAATGCTGATTAGCTTGAACAAAGATAATCAGTGTTGGTTTGAATTACCATGCATTTAATTGCTACATGTCAGACTAGTTTACTCTGGTTTGCTTACTCTCAAATGTACATTTGTGCCATCAATGCATTTCATTTGAGATTCAATTTCATTTGATTAACAATAATTAATAAATAGTGTTAGTTCCATGGACATTACTGTATCACAAAGCAGCCTTACATAAATAAAAAAAATCGAGATAAAAATTTGAGAAACCTATAGAGCTTTACGAATTTGTCCCTAATGTGCGAGCTGGAGGCAACGGTGGCAAGGCAAGGCAAAACTCCCTGAGAAGACATGAGGATGAAAGCTTCAAAGAAACCAGACTCAAAAGGGGACCCATCCTCAATTGAGTGATAATGGATAGCGCAACTATAAACAAATCCCTTCTACTCTATTGATCTTTCCACCTGTTGACTGATCGAGACTCGAGACTTGGGTACAAAAATGTTTGTGGCAATTTAAATCCTGAACCTATTATAACGGGCCCCCAAGTGGTGCAGTGGTAATGAGCTCACCCTATCATCCGGAGATTGAGAGTTTGAATGATGCTGTGGCCTCTCACAGCCAGAGCTGATTGACCAAGCTCTCTCAGATGGGAGGCACTCTGTAGTCCTCTCATGTCAATTGCAGCTCTAAACCAGTTCATCAGATTGAAAAGATGCAGGTGGCTGGTGTCAAGTGGCTCGGAGGAAACATGTCATAGTCTTTGGACCTTCTTGACTGGTAATTATAGCCTTGATGGGAAAGTGCCTTAATGATGGGGTTAATCCTGAACCTTATGACTAAATTAGGGAGAAAATCAGGGTAACTACAGGTAGTAGCCGATAGTAATACTCTCTCACTCATTCAGGCTTTATCTTATCCTGTATAGGATCATGGGACCCTGGAGCTTATCCCAGGAGACTCAGGATACTAGGCGTAATTCTATTGCAGAGCAAGCATGAGCACACTCACTCGTTACAGGACTAACCCACTATGCACAGGGACTCCACTCATGCAGACGTGAATTCAGGACGTAGTAAAACTGTTTGTATCAGATGCAATAAGGAGCAATCTTCATGGCTTCTCAGTGGTTACGTGTATCTTTAGCCAGACCATATGGGGCCACCCTCAGCAGCCGTTAGTGCTCTGTGTGTGATGTGATGAGAACTTTAACCAGAAGTAGGGCATCAGAATGGATCAGGCAGGTCTGGAGGGCATGGGAGGTCACCGTCATTGGTATCTCAGGAGTGCCATGTGTAGCTCGACAAACAGAGAAATAGAGACATAATTGGGTAGTCTCACCGCCACATAATAGTTCGGGTCAGTATAGGGGTCTGGCAGGACTATAAATGACAGTATAACTAATAGTGAGAACCTGAACCAAACGCTGACATGAGGGCTCGCTGGGATGTAAGGCAACCAGTCACTTCCTGTCAAAAAAAACTAAGTGATCTCATGGGAGTGAGAGGGCGAAAGCATAGAAACAGAAATCAGTTCACCATAAAACTGGTCCTTTATCGAAGAACAAATCTATTAAGAAAAGTCTTAAGTTTGCAGCCTAGACGTAAACAACGAGACTATGACACTAATAGGAAGGCTGTTCCAGAACTATGGGGCTTTGTAAGAAAAAGACCTTGGCCCCTGATAGACTGTACAGTCAGTGGAAAGGTTTATTTTCATTAATGACTTTATTCATCAATTTTAAAATATAGCCTGCAAGCACACATTATAATTTCACGAGCTCAATTTAGCATCTCATTTGGCTTTATTAAATACTGAGCATGTTGTCAGGGTACAATATAAAAAAAAACTAAATAAATAAGTAAATGCAAAATAGTAGTGTGTGCAGCTGTGGTGATTGCGACTAGGTTTCTAGGGGCAATACAATAGACCCATCTCTTTTTATTTATATATAATCATAGTCTTTTTTTTAAACTATAATCAAATTATTATTGGTATTATTTTTCCTTCAGTCTGAATTTTTTTTTACAGGCTTAAAGTCAACTTTTTGTGCATAAAAGTGACGGTCGAGACAGTAGACAGGCAAAGCATTTTACTTAAAATCTTAAATATAATTACCATAATCTGATTATAGCACCCAGAAAACTGATTTCTCCCCAAAATACAGCTTTTTCATTTGCTGATTGGGGATACGGCTCAATAATAAGAGTTGTGTCCAGAGCAGCTGCTTCAGTGTATTTACATATTTTGTTCAGCTACAGGGGAGGCAAGGAAGGAAACTGTCTGGGGCTCTGAGCACTGAGAGCGTTTTTCAGGCTGATTGAATGAATTTATGAAAATGTCACAAAGCAATAACCTCCGGGAGGGGAAATGTTCACTACAGCGACTTCTAAAGGAAATGCTCCTAAAGCGCCACATTGTCTTGCTGTACGTACTGTATTAGAGATGACTTACAGTAGGGTTTGACTTCAAAATAAAGCATTCAAGTCAAACCCGGGAATTGTGGGGAAATTTCTTGTGAATAAAGATGTAAAACCGATTGACATTTACAAGTACAGAAGACTTCAAACACATTCTGCTGATGAGACTCTTAGTCTCCGCAGTAAGACATTTTAAGGAAGGTCGTAATGATGGTCACGGCCGAGGTGGCTCAGAGAACAATTAGCAAGCGCCAAGTTGTCTGTGGGAACTGTACACACAATCATTCACCAATACCACTTGCAGGAACTTTTAGGAGGTTAGGAGTTATTGCAACGTCCCCCATACAGTTCTGTCCTCTGGATAAGGGGAACATCTTTAAGAAAGGGTGTTGAACCATTGCTCCAGAGACAAGTGACTTCTGGTGGCCAGGAACCTTAGTTAAACAATTTGTTCCATCTGAATATATAGTGTGTATATTCCAAATTTATATTCCAATTTTTAAATGGAGCAAATATTATCACTGTCAAAACTTCTAATTAATGTCTGTTTAAGAAACTTTATCACAGACGTCTCGAAAACAGGGCCATCTTTTACTTTAATGCCGTTGCCGGTGTAGCAGATCTCCTGAGATAATGCACAACTGATAATGAGTGATGGTGGACGTGTAAATGAGCACAGACACTCCCTTCCTTAGTTAACATATGGCCAACGTTGTATGCATTATGTACGTGTTTCTACTGATCTAAAACACAAACATCGCTTTTCATCTGATGGAATTGAAATGGTGTCAGTCCATTTGGAAACCGCAGTGTGGTTTCATTTCATTACGAGCATCATTTGGGAATGATGCACAGATGGTATCAGAAAAGAAGGCTGACTATAAATGGGAAAGAGGTTTACTTTTAGTCTGGGTGGTTTTATATTGTTCTTTTGATGCTCCAATCAAAAGCAGTTGGGGTTCAAGTCTTAGCCTGTCTTTGAGCATATCCGGATGCTGTAAACTTACTGTATGCATGAAAACCGCTATTCTTGTTTCATCATAAATGCTTGTCCCAGTATAGTGTACATATTCACAACACACTCATACTGGGTATCTCAGTGCTTAAGGCATTGCACTTCCGATCAGAAGGTCCTAGGTTCAAACCCGATCACAACCAAGTTGACACTGTTGGTCCCTTGAACGAGGTGTTTTTTTTTTTTTCTTTAAAAAAAAACTCAGATTTGGACCTATGTCTGATTTTTTATTTTATTTTATTCATTGTTGTTTTTTTCTTTATAGAGCTGGATGTCCACAATATCTTTGTAGCATTAATATTTCTGTTAATATCTTCTCTGAGCGAAGAAAAAACAAAACCCAAACTAGAATAACTACAGGCATGCTCGGATCAAAAAATAGGCAAGCTCTCCAGTGGCGTTAATTAGTCAATCAGTAATTACCATCATCACTGAGGAAATCCACCCAGTGTTTTGTGCACTGGGAGCTAAAATCCAATAAACACTTATGGAAACAGGAAATAAATTAAAAAGCCTGTTGATTAAATTCTGACACTTAATGCAACCCCGTAGTAAACAATCACTTTGGTGAATAAATGTGTACATATTGAAAGGATACTATGTTTTATTATGAGGTTAGGTTTGCCTTTTTCTTTTTTCTTTTTTTTTTTTTAAAGATATCATTCTAACAACCATATGTGAATGTCTGACAGACGTCCTAATTAAACAAGCCACTCAGAAGCTGGCATTTAAGTAAAGCAGATTCGAGTTTTACTGCCCTCCCACTCTTGACATTTCACTTTTTTTTGTTGTTTTTTATTTTTTATTTTTGCTATAATTGACCATGCAGTATGCATAATTTTTTTTAAAGTGCATTATTATGCTTGTTTGTCACAACCGGTCGCTTTAAAAAAAAAAAAAAAAAAACATGCTTAAGCACCGTTCTTCTTTCGAATCATTTTTCCTCATTCTTCATTTTGTTCACGCATTTAATTGCTGCACTTGCTACATTTTTGAAACCATATTCTCCAGACTTTTAGAATATGCAACCGTGATTTGCATACATCTCCTATAAAAGTCTGAACAGGTCCGAGGATCATCTTAACCCCCGCTTAGACGTTTCCCTCCAGGTGTTTCGGGCTGTTGATTACCGCAGCCTGCTCAAGGCTTGAACAGAATTAGGATTTTTTATTTTTGCTTTTTTTTACACTATATCTAGTAGCTAAATAACTTCCCTGGCGTTCCAAGGAAATGAGGTCAATCTAGTGTGAAATTTTGTTCACACCTATCCCATTTTGTCAAATTAAGCATGCATAAAAGTAGCCAGATGCTGAACACGTTTGTGGGAACGATGATTCATGGCCTCATGGAGGTGTGATGTATTAGCTTTAATGTAAGCCAGTTTGTCTGTTTCATGTCATGAGTGAAGATGAGTAAGGGGGAAAAAATCATTCAACTTTTATTAACTATTTATGATTTATAGATGCACTTTGTTCTCATGAACACAAAAGATGACAGAGAAACACACCGTGATTGATGGAGACGGAGCGAAGCACACTGTCTATTTATCCCTCATTCCCTGATTTATTATCTTTTGCAGCACCTCTATGGCACCTGTGTCCCTAGAAATAAGGGACATCTGAAACTTCGGACATGCGGTGACAGAAAAGGGCTGCGTAGTCTTAACAGCATATACGAAATATATTCTTCTGACACTTAAGACATGATCATAAACAAATACACGGACAACATGTTAAGATAAAATGTGTCATGGATGTCTTTGTCAAGTTTTGCATGTCCTCCTGGTTGTCATATGGGTCTCCTACAGGTTCTTGTGTTTCCTCATGTACACACAATAGAGTGTGTACAGGTTCTTATGAAAAAAAAATGGCATTTGGCCCCAAAACTCCAGGGTCAGAGGTTCGATTCCCACCTCAGGTCTGTGTGTGTGGAGTTTGCATGTTCTCCCGGGTTTCCTCCGGGTATTCCGGTTTCCTAGCCCCCATTGGCCTACCCTACTTTAGTGCCCTGGGATAGATGACTCTGTACATGGTAAGCGGTGTAGAGAATGAGTGAGGCAGTGATTATTCATTTATGATACTGAAAGAAATCAGGGTTCAGAGATGATCATGATAATTATACCACTGTTTCTACAGTGAGAATGACGGATATTACAAATTATATGTGAAATAAATTATTGAAACTGTTCTGTTCTTTGGGTTCTCTTTAATCACAGGCCTCAATGATACACCCCTGTCACGATCCTATTCATGTTACTGACTACCTCAGTCAATTTCATACACAATTTGAATGTAAAATGATGGCTGAATAGACCTTTCTTATTTCAGCTACTGAAGAGCTCTTTTAAACCAGTTTAACATGCGTTGCATCTGAAGGCTATTTCAGCGGGAGTACAGTATACACACACACTTTGGGGATCTCTAGTTACTATAGTAAAGTAAAATATGACACCTTTAAGGTTCAAGTTAATATATTGAGCTGCTGGTACAGGATATTTAAGCAGCCTTAGACCCAACATTGACGCTTTAATAAATTGAGACATGAACTGCCTCTGCCAAAGCTAAATCAGTTTATAGACGTGAGCATGACCATATGTTTACTGCTGTTATCCAATCTGCACAGGGTTGTGGCCTATTGGGTGTCTATCTGGTTGGCTTAATTAGGCCTTAATTTGATTTTCCCATCTGCCTTTGGCTCTTTTACTGAGAAAAGATACAAATCTGCATATGTAGAATTCAACATGTAAGGCACTGTTTTGTCTAGCTCATTTCATTTTGTTGTTGTTTTTTTTAAAAAAGAAAATAAAGCAAAAGCGTTTGGTCATGCCAGACAATATTGGAATCATGCAGCAAGCCAAGCCACTCGTAAATACTATTAAGTAATATTATTATTCGAATTATACGAATGTTGCTTTGTTACAAGGCACAGTTAAGGTGGCTTAATGGTTAGCGCTGTCGCCATGTACCTCCAGGGTCCTGGTCCGATGCCTGCCTTGAGGTCTGTGTGCATGTAGTCTGCATGTTCTCACTGGTCACTTTAATAGGAACGACCCATGCACTTTTTGCTCTCTCGCTTGTTGATATGAAAAAGGTCAGACGAGATTGACCGGACTGTTTGGAAAATACAAAACAGCTACTCTTTGTAACCATGGTGAGCTGAAAGGCATCTCAACAAATCTAGCATGCACACCAAATCTTACACACCATACCCACCCTCCCATCATCATCTATCCAGTTTCTGCCCACCGTGGCATCATATTCCGGATTCCATCATATTCATATTCCATAATTCAGATTTAATGATTTGTACCTTATGGCATGCTTTTCTGCTAGCCCTCCCGTCAGGCTGATATTCTGCTCTGAGGTCACCGAGAATACATTTTCCTCCAACTCCATGAATGAACAGATGTTTCTATTAAAGTGGTCGGTGAGACTCTATACATTAACGATACAGGATATCACTCTTTATTACCCCAATTGACCTCTCTCCGTCTCTCTCCGTCTTTAAATGACTCTATTGTTTCCTATCTGTTTGTTGCAGATGGCAGTGCACAAACCCTATTAACACTACGCTCTCTCTCTCTCTCTCTCTCTCTCTCTCGCTCTCTCACATTCTCGTTTGGTTTCTAATCCAAGAGTTTGTTGAAGGTGACTCAGTCTTGAACTGCCACCTCTACCTCCGCATTTCCTCTCTGTTCTCATCTTTTATTATAGTTTACAACATTAAGTGTCTACTCCACTCAGTGTGCTTCAGTGAGTTTACTTCTCTCTCTCTCTCCCTCTCTCTCTCTCTCTCTGTGAGTGTATGCAGCAGATACTTTTTTTACACACCTAGCTGTTAATCAACCTCCTAATATCGAAATGAAAAGACGTTTACATTTGTTCGTTTATTCCTCTCCTTGTTTTGCATCGTTGCTGTATTCCAGGTGATTTTTCTAACGTCACGCTTTTATATTTATGGAAGTTCCATCATACTTTGCCACACGATAGTTATATTTAATTTAAAAAATTTTTTTAACAAACTGTCTGACAGGATTAACCTTCATATTTCATTTACTTGGCAAATTCTGCCTCGTTATTGCAGGTCATCAATTTTCATTTCATAGTGATCAGTTTTAATGTATATCAGTCGTCCTTACAATGCCATACAGTAGTTGATCGTTCCGGTCAGGAGTCCACGTGACTGTAATCGTGTCCCTGTCTTTGAGGTGTGAAGGATGGAATTTGTTTCTGCCCTAGCGGTTAGAACAACATCAGCAAACTGTGTCCATCTATGAGCTTGAATTAGTGGAAATATCGCTTAATTCAGGCATATTATGCGGCATGGTGATGTAGTGGTTAACACTGTCGCCTTGCACCTCCAGGATCCGGGTTCGAAACCTGCCTCAGGGTCTGTGTGCATAGAGTTTGCATGTTCTCCCCATGCTTGGTGGGTTTCCTCCAGTTTCCAAAGACTAGGCTAATTGTCATTCCCAAATTGCCAGTAGTGGGAATAAATACAATGATACCATTATTGGCCTCCACAGTCCCTAGTTGGACTACAGAGGTTCCTACAGTAGATGGAGGTAGTTTAGCCATCTAATCTCTCTCTCATTTATAGTTTGACTAGCTAAATAACTGTTTAATTGCAAAATACATGCATCAAAAAAAGAAGCCTCATTAGACCTTTCCTTCTTATCTGTCATATGAACAGTACTGTAGGTGTTAATTGAATTAATGCATTCATTTATTCACTCACTCATTTTTTGAGACTGAAGGAAGTTCAAGAACTCTTGAATTTTATTGTGTTTCTTTATCAACAGTTTAACAGTTGTATGTTTTTCAAGGGCACCATCACACAAGCCATCAAAACGGAGATGTGTGTGTTGGACAGAACCCCAAAGATGAATTCAGTTTCGATGCCATTTGAGACACGGATCAGTTCCACATTATCTTCTGACATTTGAGGCAGGTCTGCGTCTCATCCAAGCAGAAATATTTCCTCGCCTCATCTCTGAACATCTTCTGCCCTCTAGTGTTCATCATTAGGTTCAGTCAATGATTCGTCCCTGACACACACATGGGACAGTCGTTCATGCATGTGTACAATTCACCTTAAAACATTTATCCTGAAAAGTAAATTTAGTAGAAACCAATAAAAAGACCAATCATAAAGCAGAGACTGGATAAATACCCTATAAATCAGACAGACAGGAAACCTGTAATCACAGTATGCCATGTTTAGACCATGTTTTGCATGCAGTTTGTACACCATGTTACATTAGTGTAAATATGACTCGTGCTTATATTTTGATTAACATGGGCAAGACTATGTAAGTATTTGAAAATAATTAAAACATTATGTTGTATAGGATTACCAGGAGCCTGAAGGATCCTGTCTCAGGAAACTAACCCTAGGGCACAAAAGGGGGCTGTGATGGTGCACCCTGGATGAGGTGCCAACTCATCACATGACACAAGCTCACAAACTCATTCACCTATAGTACTTCCACAACTACAGGCGATTTTTAAACGCCAATCAGCCTACACAAGACCACTTCTGGTCTTAACTTATTTATATGTAACAAGTAGAACATAGAAATGAACTCAGTTATCACCGTGCCATTCTGTAAAGTTCCTATAGCCAGAGACAATATAACTTTTTAAAAAATATAACACAGAACTCTTCAGAAATGGACAGATTTCTTTTTTAATACATTGAACTCCTTAGGCTCATTGGGGCAGTGTTGGCGGTTGAGGCTCTGGGCTGCTGGTCTCAAGCCCGGTTAAACAAATAAGCGGGTTGCCACAGGAAGAGGATTACGCATAAAAACCTGTGCCAGATTTTGTGACTCAAATGAGACGGTGTGACACCTGGATAAAAAGCAGGGGAAAAAAACACAGACTCAGTATTATTACAACTATCATTTGTTTTTATTCACTCTTTTTCCTTCACCATTCCTGGTTTGGCACATGGTGACTACAGGCAAGTAAGATCAGCCCAGACTTTACTACCCCTGGCCAATGATTTCCCCTCCTCCTTGGGGAGCCCAGATTATTTAAGACCACGAGTAGAATGATATATTTCCAGCAAGTCCAGGGTTTGTTCCAAGGGCTCCATCTAGTGGGAAGAATCGAGCAGATGGCACTTGTTAAGGTGCCAGAATCACTTCAATTGTCTCCTCCAAATTCTAGGGAGCATGAGGACTTTTGCTGAGCTTCTTCTTCTACCATGGAAAGTTCTGTATTCCCAGCAACCCTGTTGAGGAACCTCATTTTTACTGCATGTTATCGTGACTTTTAAGACTTTGAAACATTGGCCAGTAAAAAAAAAAGAGCTTTATCTGCAAACCAAGCAAACCTCAGACCATTAAACCAAATGCTGATGCTGTCCCAATCCCTAATTCGTCTCTTTCTTTTTCTAATAAATAAGATCTTAAGATAATTAACCTCCCACACAAGAGGTAAGGATTCTTATTTCCTACCAGCAACATGTGATTGTTGGAAAATATCATCTAAAACAGAAAGGATACTGAGTCCATGAACAGCAGTGGAGACGAGACACACCCTTGACTGAGCCACCAAGATTTGAAGGTTTTAAACCAATGCCTGTAGTGACTCAGACACACCATATTTAACAGCACCTCCGCCAGTGGTTGTTTTGCACATGATAATAGGCGTACTCCAAAACCACAAAACACATGTAGACTGGATGAGCACTGCCTACGTCTCCTCACAAAGCTGTAAAAGAGTCCAGACACCTCCTCCTGCTGAAGGAACACACACATACACACACTGTTCCTTCTGAATCCTATTAAATAAGGAATCTAACTTGTTTGAATCCTTTTTCGTTGTTTTGTTTTCGGTTAGGGACCAGTATCATGTTTACAAGCCTAAAAGCACTGCTCCAGATCTCCATGCCTCATGTCAACTGCGCAATCCCTTCTGGCTGAATCCTGTCCACTATTACGTTTTCTAACTGTTTTCTGTGCTGTAGTGTACTCATCCACATAAGTGGACTTTTTTTTTAGATTTCTGGCTCTGCTTCCAAAACGGAGGGCATCTCCACTTATTTGCAACTCAATTATAATAATTATGTTATTTGGCAGACACCCTTATCCAGAGCGACTTGCGGTTTATCTCATTTTACTTCGGAGCAGTTAAGGGTTAAGGACCTCGCTCGAGGGCCCAAGAGCGGCAACGTTTAATTTCTTGACAATATTTGCGGGAAAGGTCAACACTCCCCAGCACTTGCTTAGCAGATTTTAGAGAGTGCATGGGCAGGCTTAAACAGTTTGTTAGAAACTGTTTGCAGTCACTTAAAAGTGTTTATCCATGAGTTCTTCTGCTTCTTCTATGCTCGACTAATTCCCTCATCATTTGTGTCCAGAAGTGCATTTTAGGGTTACTGCCATGATAAATAAATATAAATAAATAAAATAAAATAAATGTTTTAAGTAGGGCCGGGACTTTAACGCGTTAATTTAGATTAATTAATTACACAAAAAATAACGCGTTAAATTTTTTAACG
>JAQMYI010000012.1:31859234-31869470 GCA_030014275.1 Clariallabes melas | reverse complement strand
AATTTCGATTAATTAATTACAAAGCCTCTAATTAATTAGATTAATTTTTTTAATCGAGTCCCGGCCCTAGTTTTAAGTAATGAAGTCAGCTGACTACCAGAATGTAATGAATGACCAGGTTATCCCATCACTTGGTGTTTTTCTTCCCTATTTAAATGGGGGTATATTCCAGGACTCGAAATGCGTAAAAGTGGTCCAGGGAGAATGGAGAATATTTTTTTTCATGTGAACTGAACACCACATTGCACACTGTAATCAAAACTGGAGGCGATTGAGCAAAATATGTGCATACACAATTTATTTTGTCCAGGCAGTGTATAGTAAAAAATAAAAAAATAAAAAATAAAAACTCAAGGAACCACACTATTTCGCCTAAACATCTCCCTGGGATCAATGTACCACTCTTTAAAATAAATCATAGATACAGTATAAGCAATAGAATCACTAACATATCCAATGAAAATAATGAAAACACTAGAGAGACCCACCACAGATAACACAGAAAACACATTCTTTAAAGATTCCTAAGACGATAAATCTTTTAACCAGAGACTATAATTGCAGTAGGACGTCCAACAGCAAAGTAGTCCATAAATCCATTAAATCATTAGTGTCTCTAATCACTCATTAGGTGTGGCAATAGATAAAATCTACAGTACTGTTGTGGTAAAGAACACAATAGTTACGTCAAGGGCTAAGACTTAAACAAGACCAAGTCAGCACTGTGTCTGAATAAGTTTCAGGTCTGATATATGGATCAAGTCTAAATGAATGAAAGGCTGGGTCTGAAGATCAAGACTGAAAACCATCAGTCCTTCTCATGGCCAAGTGTCCTTCATAGTAATAATTAGACTCTGTTTTCTGGAAGAAATAAAACTTTTGGCCAAGTTATTACCAATAAAAAAAATGTACAGTAGTACTAGAACATCATGACTAGAATAAATCAGTTCCACTCTAGGGTAGCAACATGGTGGTTAGCACTGTGCCTCACATCAAGGTCAAGGGTTTGATTCCCACCTTGGGTCTGTAGTTGCATGTTCTCCCATGATTCTTGGGTTTCCTCCCAAAACCCAGAAGCCTGGTATAGGCTGTAGACTTCCCACGACCCTGTATATACTGTAGGATAAGCAGTATAGAAAATTATTGAACTCTAGGGATGTACAACCTTATTGCAGTTAATGAGTAGGTTAGTTAAATTAATCAGCCTCAAAAAATCCCATTTTATTGGTTGAACACCAACGAAGAAAGTGTTCTTTAAGAACTTTTAGTCATTTTAAAAAGAAGCAAAAGAAATAAGCTCAATTCTTCCAGGACGTTACAAGCTTCTTCTGCAATTTTTGGAAAGAAAAAAAATAACATGAATGAACACAAATCTAGGGCCATTACAATGACAACTCAAGTTCAACTCATAGTAAAAAACAAAAAACAAAAAAAAAAGTATATCAAGAGTAAAAGTCTTGAATGTAAGTTCTGCTTATGGGTGAGAAGTGCTGACAAGGCAAACACCAAAATGGAACTAATCAAAATATCAGAAAAGGGAACTCAGTAGAGGAAGTTCATGGCTACAGAGGAAGTCACACTATCACAGTGCCAAGGCCGTGTACGTACAGCAACAAATATTCTACTATATATTGTAAACATTGTTCAAGATTCAAAATTGTCACTGTACTGTGTAAGTACAGCAAAATTAGAGAAGACATTACAGTGCAAATAAACTTTACATTTTAAGACTTGAAATACATACAGTGCATCCGGAAAGTATTCACAGCGCATCACTTTTTCCACATTTGGTTATGTCACAGCTTTATTCTAAAATGGATTAAATTAATTGTTTTTTCCTCAGAATTTTACACACAACACCCCATAATGACAACATGAAAAAGTTTACTTGAGATTTTTGCAAATTTATTAAAAATTAAAAAATGGAGAAAGCACATGTTCATAAGTATTCACATCCTTTGCCATGAAGCTCAAAACTGAACTCAGGCGCATCCTGTTTACGCTGATCATCCTTGAGATGTTTCTGCAGCTTCATTGGAGTCCACCTGTGGTAAATTCAGTTGATTGGACATATATGGTAGAGTGGCCAGAGAGTCTCATCAGACCTGAGAATTTTGAGAGTCCTTCAGTTGCCTTTTACTAAGGAGTGGCTTCCGGCTGGCCGCTCTACCATACAGGCCTGATTGGTGGATTGCTGCAGCGATGGTTGTCCTTCTGGAAGGTTCTTCTCTCTCCACAGAGGACTTCTGGAGCTCTGACAGAGTGACCATCGGGTTCTTGGTCACCTCCCTGACTAAGGCCCTTCTCCTCCGATCGCTCGGTTTAGATGGCCGGCCAGCTCTAGGAAGAGTCCTGGTGGTTTCGAACTTCTGCCACTTACGGATGATGGAGGCCACTGTGCTCATTGGGACCTTCAAAGCAGCAGAGATTTTTCTGTAACCTTCCCGAGATTTGTGCCTCGAGACAATCCTGTCTCGGACGTCTACAGACAAATCCTTTGACTTCATGCTTGGTTTGTGCTCCGACATGAATTGTCAACTGTGGGACCTTTATATAGACAGGTGTGTGCCTTTCCAAATCATGTCCAATCAACTAAATTTACCACAGGTGGACTCCAATTAAGCTGCAGAAACATCTCGAGGATGATCAGGCGAAACAGGATGCGCCTGAGCTCAGTTTTGAGCTTCATGGCAAAGGCTGTGGATACTTATGTACCTGCGCATAATACGTTCCAAAATAAATTGAGCCGCTCTTTTGCCATTTCTTCAACCAATCGAAGGGCTTGTGATCTTGTGATGGATGCATATCGCCTTTTAAACCAACGCACGAACGCGCAATAATCCTAGACAACTCAATCCAGCTATACTAATCATCAACAACAGGTGTGCTCGAAGAACCAACTTAGCCAGATCTTAATTAGCACGATGATCTCATCTTAGATGTGTCAGTTCATCTCGGATGTGTCAAGCGACGTACGAAGAACAGACCCCAGGATGTGTCTGAGCTCAATTTTGCAAACGCTGCGAATACTTATGTACATGTGCTTTCTCAATTTTTTTATTTTTATTTTAATAAATTGGCACAAATCTCAAGTAAACTTTTTTCATGTTGTCATTATGGGGTGTTGTGTGTAGAATTCTGAGGGACAAAAAATGAATTCAATCCATTTTAGAATAAGGCTGAGACATAACCAAATGTGGAAAAAAGTGATGCGCTGTGAATACTTTCCGGATGCGCTGTATATTAAAAAAAAAAAAAAAACATCACGCACACAACTTCAGTCAAGGTGATAGTAATAAATAACTTAGTTATTATATCGGAGTTGAATCAATACAAACAAACATATAAGGTACAAGAACTACAGTATGAGGGGTACTGGGTATCAATGTGTAAATAAGTTAATGCACAGGTCATAAAATAAATAAATATTTTCTTGGAAGTCACACAGAGATTTGCATATGATGAGAGGATATTAAGTGCACATTGTTCAAAGTAGTGCTGGTAGTGAGCTACAAGCTGACTAGCATGATTAATGTTTGAACTCAAAAACATTAGCTAGGTACAGTAGCTGAACTTTGTACGAACCAGGACGTGAGAAAAAAAAAAACGAACAGACAGAAAGGTGAAAAGTGCAGCTTTATTGCTATCGTTTGGTTCCTAGTAAGCCAAAGTGCTAAGGGCAAAAGTCTTGTTGTGACACACAGTATGTCCAGCCATGAAGTCTGAAGTTCAACCCTGTACTGTATGTTGGAAGGTTCATCTACACCTCTGTGTCCTTCCTCCTAGTGTTTTAGTTTCAGTGCTGACCTGCATCCAGATGTCCTGGAGATGTACGTCGGGACACCAAACCTGAGCTGAACAAGAAACCCCGAACCTAACCATCAAGACTAAATGAAAAGCTTTCAATAAAGTCACCTGACCTGTTACTGAGAGCAAACACCTATCAAGATATTCTCAGTTTTTTACGTAAGTGTAATGTGAATATCACACAACACAACGGACTCCCAAGATTACAAATAAACTTGAAAAAAGGTTCAACTGAACCCAAAGAGAACAACAAGAAATGGTGACACATCAACTCAAGGCATACCAATGTACAAGTCAAACCGGGACTTTTGACTGTGCAGGATAATAGAACACAGTTATGAGTGTTAAACCTCCCTTTATTTCTCTATATAATCCCCTGCTACTCTAATGCACTTATCCCAGCGTTACACTAGTGCTTGGATACTATTAAGGTAGAAAGTCGTCTCAGTATTAGCAGTAAAGTAGTAATATATGGGAAAAAATTTTTTCCAAGGACTTATTTGTGACTTGCAAAACAGTGACTTAGTCCCACCTCTGTTTAGTTTTTTAAATCTTGGCCGACTATTAATGCGCAGATGATTCAACTTCTTGTTTCATTTCCAGCCGTGTTCTCCAGGCACAGATACTGACTTTGTTCAGGAAAGCAAAACTGAGGCTTTTCCTCTCACTGCTAATTTTACCCTAGTGAAAGTACGTTTTTTTAACGGAGAATATGTCAAGAACTATGGACTCAGTGTGCAGTAACACAAGCCAGGTGCTCACAACTGCATCAAGTGCAAGAAGTTGCAACAATCGTTCTGAAGAGGGTAAGTAGGTAAAAGCCTTATCGTATGAGCTTAAGGATTTTTTTCCTTAAGATTATTCCAAGAGAAGCGATTTAAAAAATAAACATGCCTAAATCAGCTCGACTAATTCAGAGCATATTTGAAAAACATTTCCCGTTGTCTTTTTATGATGTACTGTATCAGTTGAATCTGCACATGCACCATAAAGCATGTGAAAAGTGCATATGATGTTATCTGTGTCAACTGTAGCTTTTCTAGCTCATGCAAAGCTGAGTTGAGTTGTTCTGTCTTCTCTCTGGGAGAACTTGAGTGTATGCACCTGGAGTATCACTGAACATATTGTCTTCTCTCTCTCTCTCTCTCTCTCTCTCTCTCTCTCTCTCCAGGGGACTGAATGCCAAACACGAAGAAGAGGAAATTGAATAGGGCTGTAGGAAAAATCTTTCTATAAATAACAGGGTGGAATTGGAGGTTGTGTAATTTCTAAGAAACACATGTATCATGTACAGAAATGCGCAAAAGTCTTGAGGCACCACCCAAATTTCTTCATATTAAATTCAATTAAATGATGTAGATCAAAGGAAAGAAATGGGAACAAGTGTTTTACTGTGACAGGCTGCAAAGTGCCCAAAGATACTATCTAAAAACAGATTGTTTATGTGAGCGACCTCATTTCCCCTCTCGTCCATTCCAACCTCTGATCATTCAGCATCACCAGTATACTAATCACCGGCCTGATCATCTGTCATCATCTGCACCTGTTTCTCATTGGTTCATGCCTTAAGTTAGATGTTTTTTCTGCTTGAATGATTCGTAGGTCACTGTATGGCTTAACAAACAAAAAAATATTCCTTTGAAACTGTTCAGGTACAGGGACTGGTGTGAAAATTAAATAAATAAATTTAAAAAAAGAATAACAGCCGAAAATGTCCTTCAGGAAGCCTGGAGAACTCAAAGGCTTGCTCAAAATGACATTTAAAAAACACAAGGCAGTCTGACTCTTTTGAAGCTGAATATGAAGAAATGAGGTTTGGCTCAAGACTCTTGTGCAGAACTGTATGTTGTAACAGCTGTGACAGCAGTTGCCCCCTCACCAGCCTCCTTTACAGTCTCTCTGGAAGCTAAGACATACATGTTGTACAAACCTTGAAACTTTCTGTCCTGAAGTCTTTGTATTGAAGAAAAGTGATACACAAACTCTCCAGTTCCATTGAGCCATCGCCCACTTGTACTGTTCAATGTGTTGTGCTCTTTAAGGTTGTATCGAGTGATAACAGGAAGTCAAAATGCATTGACTCTGTGTACAGCCAAGCAAGTCCCAGATTGACTTGAACACCCCAAAAATTAAAAAAATTAAAAAATACACTATTGATGGCTGTGAAATCTCATATCAGTTTAGCAGGACTAAAATCATTGCAGAATTTTAGGTACTAGTAATATGATAAAGATCTACAGATCAGCAAATCATAAGGGGGAAAATAGTCAGCATTTAGACCTAATATACAAAAACTAATATTATCTGTATATTAATAATATATGTAATACATAATATATGTAATATTAAGGCTTATTATTATTATTATTATTATTATTATTATTATTTCATTTCTGTTCAGGAAATCAAATGGAAAATGTTAAAAAAAAATAATAAAATCCTGTGATGGCTTAGAACCTACACTAGATCCTGCCATATAAAAATGCAGTGTTGCTGATGCGTACAAGTCCTGATTAAACTTTCTGACATTGGTGTATACAGCATGCTTTCTGTATGCAAATATTTACATTGTTAACAAAACAGGGAAATACACAAGGAGGAAAGAGAGAATTAGGCTACAGTAAATATACTGTGTTAAGGTTGCACTATTAGACACCATTCTTGTCATTTGATATTAAAGTTGCAAGTGACCTGAGTCATGGCCGTCATAACCTATTGCTATAGTTTACTTTAAAATGTACTGTATATTCATTAAAAATATTTACCTAAACACTTTCACATTGCAATATTTTTCAAGTCATATGTTTAACAGGAGGTTGCACAATCCAGATTTCCTGAAGATAACTGCAAGTATATTCTCTCTTTTTTTCTGTGATATTGACTAAGATAAGGCGGCACGGTGGCTTAGTGATTAGCACTGTCGCCTTGCGTCGCCAGGGTCCAGGTTTGATTCCCGTCTTGGGGTTTGTGTCCATATTTCTTCCTTGGTGGGTTTCGTCTGGGTTCTTCGGTTTCCTTCCACAGTCCAAAGACATGCAGATTAGGATGATTGGCATTCCAATTGCCCATATTGTGTGAATGTGTATGTGTGTGTTACCCAGCAATGGAATGGCACCCCATCCATGGTGTACCCCGTCTGGTGCCCTACAGTATGTCTCCTGGGATAGGTTACAGGCCCGCGCGATAATGCAGCATAGAGGATGAATGAGTGAGTGACTAAGATTACTTATTTTAAAAGAAAAGAAAAAAACTCTACTTCATAAATTTAATAGAATTATAATTGTTAATTTAATATAAAAATGCAGCATGTGGCAGCAAAGTAACCTTGTAAAGATTGAGCTAGTTGGTTGAGATAAGGTTTGAGTTATAAGGGAAGCACATGATTGCTTACATTCTGAAAGTCCTGAAATTTTTTAAACGTTTATTCAAAATAAAGAGTTGTAAAGACTACATGGCACTCCAACACGGTATAGTGGTTAGCACTGTGGTCGCATACCTCGTGTGGTTGAGGCCCCTGTGGTTCAACTCCCAGTGCTTGGTGGGTTTCCTCCAGGTACATCCGGTTTCCTCCCGCAAATTGGTGACTCTAAATTGCCTGTAGAGAGTTTGAGCGAGTGAGTGTGTTCCCGGCACTGGGCTGGCACCCCTCCAGGATAAGCAGTATAGAGAAGGAGTGAGTTATAGGGCACCATCTCACAACACATTAGCTCAAGCTACTGTACTTATCAAAGGAGGACATCTTGTTATACTTAATTTAAATCTAGACTTAAAACTCATCTGTTTAGCTGTGCATTTATTGAATGAGCACAGTGCTACGTCCGAACCGACTGCATTATTTTATTTCATTTTAAACTGTTTTACTTTTATTTGAAATTAAATTTTAATTCATTTTAATTAGTTTTCTATTTTTATTTTAAAATTAAATTTTTATTTGTTTAAAAGTTTCATTGCAAACTTTTTATTTTTATTTTAAATCAAATTTTTAAATTTTCTTCAAAAAGTTTTATTGCTATTATTTTCTATTTCATTTTATGATTATTTTCTTTTCTTTAATGTAAAGCACTTTGAATTACCATTGTGTATGAAATGTGCTATACAAATAAACTTGCCTTGCCTTAAATTTGGCTTACTATCACCAAAATGTGGATGGGTTCCCTTATGAGACTGGTTCCTCTCAAGGTTTATTCATCATGCTGTCTCAGGGTGGGACATTTATTTATTTATTTATTTATTTATTTATTTATAGCCAATTAATATTTTTTATTTCTGTAAAGACACAATGCCCACTGTTAACAAAGCTATTCAAATAAAATGGAATTAAATGTATTATTAACTCATAATTCTACTGTAAATAAATACAGGAAATATTACCAAACTTGGTTACTTGATCAGAAGGTCTGCAGTTCAAGCCCCAGCTCCGCCACTATGTGCCCTTGAGCAATGCCCTTGACTCTATCTGCTCCAGCAGCAGCAGCATGTGTCCGGCCTGACCGTAATTTCCTAAGCTGGGATATGCAACAAAAAGAATTTCACTGTGAAGTAATGTATATGTGCCAAATAAAGACGTAACTAGATTGTTTCATCGGCTTAGTAATATGTTGGACTAGAAAAGAAACTTCCTGTTTCTTATCCTGTTCTTCTCATCCAGTCCTAGGCAAAATACTCTAATAGCAGAACTACACCAGTAATGTCTTAGTCTGAGGACACTAATGTCAAAGCACTAGGATGACACTAGGATGTCTGTCTGTCTATATACACATCTGTTTTTTTTCTTGCAAAAGTATTCAGCCCACTTAAAGACAGATTTGTCTTGACACAGAAATGAAATAAAATTTCATTATTTGAGCTTTTGGGGGGAGGGGGGGGTAGAAGCACTTTAGAATCACTTGGTGGTGAGTTCCTTCCATCTCTGCACACTGAAGTGTTTTTCACCCGTTCTACCTAGTAGATTCTTCAGAGTTGGGTGTGTTGTTTGTTAATGTCAGTTTTCAAACTGTGCCAAAGATTCTCACGTGTGTTCAAATCTGGACACTGTAGAACATTCAGCTTTTTTGTTTTTAGCCACTAAGCCTTAGAGGTTTGGCCATGCATTTAAGACCACTGTTTTGTTGCTGACAGTCCCACCAAACACCTTTGAATTGACAAAAATCTTAGAAACCAAGGATGAAAAATGTCTCCAGAGCTTGATGCTGCCACCACCAAGCTTCACTCTAGGCATAGAGTTAATTGATAATCTACTTTATTTATAGCACACATATCTATTTTTACACAAGGAGAAAGGATGTGGGACATGAAATACTTGTGTGTTTGACTGAGTAGTTAGATCCATAAATATTTGGTCAGTAAAACAACTTTCAAGTTTTTGCATTTTTACACTACTGCGGATTTGAAATTAAGCAGTCGAGATGTAATGGAAAGGTAGCTTTTCCGCTTTAGTCTCTCAAGGAACATTTTTCATTATCTTACTTCCATGTAATACTGAATTGATATTACAAAATTCTGTCTTGCCAAGACAGTCTAAAAACAAGTCTGTCTTGCCAAGTCTTGCCATTGTTTGGATCTTATTGCTGAGCCCATTTTTAATTTTAATTGATTTCCCCTCAGTTTCATTTGCCAATTCTTGCCTATTAGCCAGCTTTCCCCAGTCACTACTTCCTGCACTACTACTGTTAATTATTAAATAATATTATTAATAATAACTAGTTTTTACGTTATAATACTATTGGACTTTTACCTGCTTGTCTTCTCTTTGCCTAAGAACAACAAGCGGAATCCATCCCTAAACAACAGAACTCTGACTCAGGTATGTAATCATGGCTAATATTTAGCTTGTTCAGTGTGTGGAGTGCAGGATGTTTAGACATTTTTCTTCCATTATTAGTGATAACTTTATTTGTGATAGGTGTGTATTAGTTAGCACTCTAACGGAGAAGATATTAGCGTTACAGAAGCGCATCCAGACTTCAGAGAGGGTTAGACAGTGTGCGGGGAGCATTATTCCCATAGTGGAAAGTCTGGGTGCCACAGGCGGAGATAGCCAGGACCCGACTGCGGCATTAGAGCCCTCACAGCGGGGCGATTGGGTAATGACTTGGCGATGTACTCGTTCAGCCAAAGCTACTGTAAGCCTAACACACCTCCTCCGCGTTTTCACGTGTCCAACAGGTTTGCTCTCTTCAGTGATTCACCCTCGGAGAAACCTGAAAGAGCTCTGGTTAGAGGAGACTCTATACTGAGGCACGTGAAATTAGCCAGACCTTTAGGGGTGACAGCAGTTAGGTGTATCCCGGGAGCCAGGGCACCAGACATGGCAGGTAATCTCAAGGCTTTAGGACAGCATAGAGTCTCATCTTAGTGGTACATGCTGGAGCTAACGATATACGCCTTCGTCAGTCAGAGGTTAGCAAGAATAACTTTACAGAGGTGTTT
>JAQMYI010000012.1:31806900-31827781 GCA_030014275.1 Clariallabes melas | reverse complement strand
TCTGTTTTTGTTAATAAACTATACTTTAAAATGTAATTTAATGAACCCTTTAATTTTTGTGGCTTCAGTCATTGTTGCGATCCTCTTTTAAAGCTGGCAGCATTAACAGCTTATATCGAAATATATATCGTTACCGTTCAATATGGGGGGAAATTATCGAGATTACATTTTTGCCATATCGCCCAGCCCTATAACACGGCAAGCTAAAATCATGTCATTACTGGTTTCTTGAACATGACAGTGATGAGGTCACTATACTAAAACAGGCTTCATAGTCACCGTATCTCAATTCAATACATGGAATCCTTTGGGATGTGGTGGAAGTTGTAAGTAGTAAGTTGTGGCAACAAAATATTTATTTTTCCCCAATGTCACTAGACCTGTACTCTGTACTTTTAATCTTTTATAATGGTTAAAATATTATTCGTTGTTAAACTGGCATATTTTTCCTTTTTTTATTACAAAAAATAATAATAATTCAAAATAATAATAAATGGCAGTGCTCGCATTTTGGTGTTTAATTTACGTTAGGTGTCTGTCTCTTTAAAAACACAGGTGCATTGTGGGTAATCACGTTAGCAAATCAGAGCAAAGTTATGCTATTTTTCGAAAATTTTGTCAAAGAATCCTGTTTAACGAATTTTAAAAACGGTTAAATTCCGAACAATTCCAAATAATGCGGCACGTTGAATTCGCGACGTTTGTTTAGGGTTAAAAAAAATAATAAAATAAAAAAGTTGACTCACGCGAGAGCCGCTGCGTCAGTTGCCATGGTAACCCGAGAGTCGCGTTTAAGATAAGCTAGCATAGCAGGCTAGTTCTCCAGCGTCGCCATAATGTCGTCTCCTGAACACTTGGACGAGCTGCGAAAACAGAATAAGGAGCTGCTGCAGAAATTGAAACATAAAACTGAAAATCGTGTAAATTTAGACAGTTCGAGCAAACAGTTCGAAAGTGGAACACTGAAGACTGGAGATGTTCGGAAAATCGGGCGGACGCCGCTGACAGAAAGTAATGGAAGTTTATTACATGTCTCAGATTATTTTATAAATCCGTCTGTCAGTGAAAACCGAAATGTGGCACGAAATGCTTTGTGTAAACCGAAAAACTTGAATGAAAAACGTGGCATGAAAACACCAGACCTGGCAGGTGAGCAACCGGAAACCGAATTATTTTTTACACGGTTACTTCCGGTTTGTTGTGTCGTTTAATCCAGTGCTTCTTAGATCAAAATCGGTTACATGATTTCTATTGTCCCTCCAGTGATCAAAATCAAAGCCCGTGTTGTAAATGTTCTCATAGTTATTGTTCTTAACTTCATAATGATGTACCTTGTAAATCATATCTATTTGAACATCATGTGCAGTAGGGTTGAAAATTTTCAGAAATAATTATAGATGTCCGAAATGTACATGATGTGGTATCAAAAATTCTCAAATGTCGAAAAAGACCATGAGCATGTACTGCAGACCTTCCTCGCATTTTTTCGGTCGTGGAGATGATGGGCTCCTCCACTGTGTAGATTGTTGCTTTGTCTCAGGGTAGTACCCGTACACCCAAGTTCCGTCACCAGTGATGATCCTCGGCAAGAAGGACGGGTCATCCATGGCATGCTGACAGAGTTATTAGCAGATGTCGACGTGATGTTTATTCTGCTCCTGGGTCATCAGCCTGGGGACAAACTTGGCAGCAACATGGCGCGTGTCCAAATCACATGTGAGGATTATCTGGACTGTTGCGTATGACAATGATAGCATTGTTGTGGATTGTTCTCCAACTGTCATCATGCACAAGTTGGCGAATAGTTTCGACATTTTCGAGGGTTGAGCTCATTTAAGGTCTTCCAGATCGCTTCCTGTGATTTTCTTACTCTCTTGAAGTGTGCGTACCACTTGAAACACAGTACAGTACTTGTTTTAAAAGGTATCAAAGATAAGAGAGGGTGCTAAATTATTATTCTTTTATTTTTAATAAATTGGCCTGCACTTGTACAACCCCAATTTCAAAAAGGCTGGGACAGTATGGAAATTGGCAATAAAAACAAAAAGAAGTCATCTGTGCAGTGTCTTCACTTTGTACTGTATTGGAAACCCTACGATGACACATTTGATGATTTTCCATGTGAATTACATTTTTTTGTTGAAAAAAAAATATATGGATTCATTTCAAATCTGGTGACTGCAACATTGTCCAAAAAAAAGTTGGGAAAGGGCCAGTTTAAGACTAATACCAATGTGACAAGTAGACATTACCTGGTGCTGTTATATAGGTGAGCCCATGAATCTCTAGTATGCAAAGAGGTTAGTTAACATCAAGAGTTTTAAAGAAACTGTTCAAATCTCAGTATACAAAGGGCAAGGCCAAAAAAAGACTTCTGGATATGCTTTGTATTTTCCAGCTACACAATACCAAACCACATTCTGCTCAGCTTACACATGCATGGCTGGCCTGCCTGCTCCAACTAAGAATGCGTGATAATTTACGAATTGCAAAATATGGAGGGGAAACTAGCTAGCTAAACTTGACCAACTGGTGTCATCAGTGGTGTCAATGCTTAAAAAGTGTTATTACCAAAATTGCTGATGTTACACTCTGATACGCAGTCAAATGTCCCAACATTTTAGGAGAATGTTGCAACCACTGAATTTGTAATGAGTGCATATTTATAACAAACGATTAAATTAACATGGAAAAATCATTAAATAATGAGTTTTTTATTATAGTACATGGTAAAGAAACTTTAAAGGTTTTCCTTTTTGGTCTTTATTGCCAATTTCCACACTGTCACAGCTTTTACAGAAAACTTTTAAATCCATTTTATAAGTTATAGAAGAAAGAAATGGACGTTCTACGTGATCATTAGATGAGCGTGAATCATGTGTTAAATGTGTGATGAGCATCTAGAAATAAGTCTAAATGTGTTTATGTGTTAGCATTAACCTTCTAGACCAGAAGTTGTTTAAAAATGAGATACTCATTTACATATGGACTTGCATGGCATTCAGTGGCTACTACTTAAAAGTAAATTATTACAGGCAAAGTGCAGGTTTGTCTAACAAAGCAAAGTTAGAATGGTGTCATTTTATCTGTAGGGGCAGATTGACCTTCCAGTGAGACATAAACACTGGAACAAGTCAGAATTCTTTCTCGTACGATTTACACTGAGGTATTTCATGGCAGGAATATTTGTGAAGTTGGTTGAAGTTTTAGATCACCAGATCTAAGTATTATTGAGCCACTTTGGGGTGTTTTGGAGGAGTGAGTCAGGAAACGTTTTCCTCCACCAGCATCACGTAGTGACCTGACCACTATTCTGCAAGAAGAATGTCTCGAAATCCCTCTGGCCGCTGTGCAGGACTTGTATCTGTCAGTCCCAAGATGAATCGATGCTGTATTGGCCACAAAAGGAGGCGCTACACCATACTAATGAATTATTGTGGTCGTCTAAAACCAGCCGTTTCATTGTTCAACCCCTGTAGATATATATACACACAAGTTAGATAGGGGGCATTTTGTGGCATTTTGTGTCCCAGCTCCAGATGAATTCAGTAGGATGAGCAGTGAAAAAATCAGTAAGTGGTGCAAGTTTGGTGCCTGTAGCGTTTTCCTGACTAGAGTCAGACAGAATTTGAATCTCTATATTTGCCAAGTACCAGATGGACAAGGAACTGCACTTGGTGAAGGTGACTTGAAAGAACAGAATAATATTGCAAATGTAAAAATTTTAATAAAAGAACAAGACATTAAGCGTAAAACAAAAACTATAAGCATGTAAGAATGAGTCAGTTTCTGTTCTGTTCATCCTAGCTTAAAATATTTTCCACCGCATTAGGAAAGTGATGGTGCACAGTCGGTTGCTTCTTCCTCCCACTCAGCGGGGCTAGGTGTCTCATGGCTGGATGGGTGTAATGACTTTTTTTTTTTTTTTCTTCAGTCGTGCTGTATGAGGAAGGAGTAGTGACAGCTTGGTTTCTTCAGATTATTATGGTGTTTAGTTTGATGTTACATAATTTCCAGGCGAGACATGACATGACCAGGATGTACAAATTCAACGGAAAGATGAGAAATTAGCTAAAATATTAAGCAATACAAATTCAAGTGACAACAGAATGTTTGTTGCTATTAATGGAATTTATCTTGTAACTGAACACAACTTTATTTGCATTACCGAGAGCAGGGGAGAGGAAAACCATTCCTATCGTTATTGCATTTTGAATGAAAGAGCGTGCCGGCTTTGTTCTGAAAATAGTGAGTATTTTGGGGTGGTGAGGTATAGGGGATGTTATTGGGGGCATTTTAGCACATAAAACCTGTTTTTCTGCGGCATTCCAATCAGCAAGTAGTTTCCTGCCAAGTAAACTGCACAGAGAGCAGGCGGAAAGATACCACCACTTTAAAGTGCGCTGCAGAATGGACCCTGATTTTGTCGACCTGAATTTGAGGGGTTTATACAATAGATTGCAATGCTGAAAATGTCAATTTTCAAATACCAATACAGAAAAATTGTAATTGTATAAAAATTGTAAATGTTTTATTGTGACGAGTTTTTATTCACTTTATGTAATTCAACTTTCTATATTGCTTTGAGGAATTTTGGAACAGGAATAAAACAGGCATCGGCCTCTTGTCCTCTATTAACCTGGGTATCCAAAAATAGGTAGTCAGTTCAAATGACCAGTGAGAGCTATAAGAGCCATAGTAAAGAAGTTGCTTCCACATAGTCCCACCTGGCATTGTGAGGAGGATGCTACGAGAGGGAATGTTTTGCTGTAATGCTTGCTATTACAGCATCTTAACTTTGACAAGTAACATCGAATCCATGGTTGGGTCTTCCAACAGGACAATGACCCAAGGCACATCTCAAAATTAACAAAGAAATGGTTGCAATGATACAAAATCAAGGCTTTATTATGACCCCAATTATTAAAAGGCTGTGGTCTCAGTCAAAAAGGGCAGTTTATGCGAGAAACCCCAAGAATCTCAATGGATTGCATTGTTCTACATGAAGAAGTGGTCCAAGATACCACCACAATTGTTCTTCAAACTGACATTATTAGGAAGCGAGGTTTGCTGGGACGCAGTGTTTATTTTGCAATTTTTGCAAAGAGTCTCCAGTGTCAGTCTTTACAATAGTTAAGTTTGCCAGGAATTGAGTTTTTTTTTCTGTAACATGGCAAGTTGCATTTTTTATACATTACGTATGTCGATAGAGTAAAACTTAACTCTCCACAAAGTAAATCTAAGGCTTTAGATTTTAGGCTAGAGAGCCGTTTTAAAGAATGTTTTGTGTCAAAGATGAAGGATTTGCATAAAATGCATTTAAAACTGGACAAGTGTCCAGGTGCCCATAAAATTGCAATGGCTATTAATCTTCTAGCTGTTAAGCTGTTACAGTATGATGCACTGAATAGCCAACGGTTATTCACTTTTATTATTATTAGCCTTATTCGAGAAAATACCTTGGGCAATTCTGCTGCTTTCCCATTTACTATGTTCCAGAAAGAATGCATTTATTTATATAGCAGATAAACCAGATCCTCTCTTACATCCTCGGCCTACATCTGCGAAAACACTCCATCCACTTTGCTAGTGTTTCCCTCAGCCATTGTGTACAAAGCTAATGCTCTTTCTCAGAGGCTGCTACACTGTGGGTATTCAATGCTACAGAATGTCCTCAGGAACCGTGCACCTACAGATTTTCCCTCCTGATAAAAGAATAAGAAAGGTTCTTCTTACCTCAGAGGTTCGGACTCAAGTATTGGCAAAAAAAAACAAAAAGAAAAAGTGCAGAGTAACTTCCTGTTCACTTAAGTCTTAAACGTAAACTTTTTTGCAGTTATTTATTATTTTCCTATATTATCCAGGACCCACCGTGTTTTATTCTATACTGTAGTTGCTATAAATTAAAGTTAGATCCTTGATTATAAAATTCAAATTCACATGTCATATAATTTATTCCTTTTCATCCGTCAGGTGTGTCTTTTACAGGACATGATAAAAAAAAAAAAAAAAAGGCGATATTTATTGGAAAAAAATGGGAAGCCTAATTTAATGGTTCACAGTGAGCAGAGATACGTCGCACATATCAAAAAACTTCCAATCTGATTAAATGCTTTGAGCATGTCTTATGCGCTGCATATCTTTATCAGATCACCATCATTGTAAACAGTTACGATGGGATCTCTGGAGTCTAGACATCAAGACGAAAGCACACACATGCAGGGAGACTTTTAAACTTCAAAGTCTACAACTTTAGAAAGAAAATAAACCAAAAAACAGTTGGAAAAAAAGTGCTATATTTATGTATTTAAGTTTACGTATTGCAAATCGTCAGACCCGATACACGATGAGTTCCAGACAGAAGTCGTAAACGCGTCTCTTGCTTGTAAAAATAAACACGGCGCAGGTGTTCTTGTGTTTATGTAACATTTGATTTCCCCGCAGGTGACCTCGACATATCCGTCTTTTCTCGCTACATCACAGAGAGGCAGAGGGTTCACCCATCCGTGGAAGGACGAATCCGCCTCATAAATTCTGCCGTGGAAATCTCAAGTCAGTTGACTGCTTTACTGCTGTCTGTGCTGCTCTGGCTCTCGTGTCTAAGCTTGTGAGCTTGGTCCAGTACTGTACGTCCGCGGGAATTTCCGCTGTACTGTATACGTCAATGTCTCAGTTATTTCTTTACTGTTTTACAACTGACTAGAATGTATATTTTATAAATATTTACTAGGGACAATTATGGTGTCTTGTATAGTAAGAAGATCCGTTATTTTCATGTTTTCTATTGGTGTGTTTTGAATATTGTTTTTAATCGATGCAGCTGTATCGGGTTATTCTGGGAAATGATGTATAGAGGTGTAAAAGCTGAGACTGCGTACAATGTTATCAAATGGGGAAATAGAAACAGGAAGGTTCAAATAATATCTTACAATAATATTACGTATTTATTATTAAACTAATCCGAATTATACATTAGACGATCATGTTTTACTCCTATTCAAATTTTATACGTAATGATCGTACAATTATACTCGGCCTTCCTGTTTTTAGACATGCACTTAACAACTATGTTTATTTCTTATTTAAAAATAAAGCTCAATTGTAAGGGTTTATTGTTATAGTTTTCACTGTAGCTGATTCAAATCGTAAGACAGCACAACCTCTTTCAAGTAAAAACAGCCACCTCATTCCCTTAACGGGTTTTGTGAATGTCACTGACTGTCTTGCTAACTTTCCTTGTTTAGTTTTTTTGTTGTTGGTGGTTCACCTGTTTCTCAATCACATCTTAAAAGGCTTTTCGGGAAGTTGACTGAAGAAGGCAGTCATTGTAATTCAGTAACAGTTCTCAGGGAGCAAGCTGTGGAACAAAATGTGCTTTGTGTTCATTTGTCGCTGCTTACGCCGAATTGACCTTGAGCTTGCTTGCTTGCTTTTTATACCCTACGCTGTGTCATTGTAAGTACAGTTAGGGACCTCACATAGAAAAAAAGGAAGTCTCTAAAACAGAACCAAGCATTCAGTCTAAAGGCTTTACTTTGTTCCCTTGTGTAAGTTATGCTTCTGTAACTCCTGTAGCTAAAAGGCTATTCTTAACACATTGCATCAGTCAGATGCAGCAAACATCAGCTTTGTCTATTATACTGCGCTGTATCATTTCAATTGCAAATAACTTCAATCAAAGGTTCTTTACTGCGTGGGGCACATGAGCAGCTGGCTGCATTTCTCATGGTGGAATTTCAATGGCGAATTCTTTTTCTTTTCTTCTGCATGTGCAAGGTCATTTGGTTAAAGGGCAAAAGGGGAAGCCCTTAAATGTTTCACATTCATACAAGTAGTAATGCAGCTGTAGATAACCTGTTATAAACTGTTATAGTACTGTTGAATTCTTGCACTGGTTATAAGGATTTAATGATTTTTATTATTATTGTTGTTATTACTATGTGCTTATTCTAGTCTATTATTAATAGAGTACACCATGATGCTTCCACCACCTTGTTTCATACTTGACAGGTTCTTTCCGCTTGTTTGTTTCTGTTTAGCATGTTTTTAAAGTGGAGACTTAAAGAAACTAGAGACATCGAAGTCTTTTGCTGTTACTTTGGGCTTCGTTGTCATTGCGTGTCATTACCTACTTCTTGTAAGAATGTTAGAAGAACACTACCAAATTTCTCATTTGTCAACATTCTATCTTATTGAAGCTCGACGGATTTTCAGTAATTATCATTCAGTTGACCAGTGTTGTCATAGCAAGTAGTATCAAGCTTGTACCTCAATATATACTGTACAGTATACAGTAACTTGATATAAAAGTTATTTGGATACTTAAACCACACTTGTGGTCATGTTTTTTTCTCTCTCTTTTGCTTCTTTAAAACTACACAATATGTATGTGCACAACAGGCCATCTCGGCCATTCCGGAAGTAACTATGTCTTTTATGGCTCCCCTTCCGTCCGGTTCACCAGCACAAATAGGATTAAACTCACTAAATATACTGACAAAGTCGCTTCAATGACAACATTGACTGGGCCTTGTTTACCTAGCGCAATATGAATGGATTAAATTGACATTCAAATATTTCATATGAACATTCACATAAGATATATGGTATTCATGACAATCCCATTAATGCAGATTTAAAATATATATATATTTACATCAAGTGGGAAGAGGTTGGCCACCAGTGTCTTGGCCTATAGAAAGCAAAGAGCAAGGAATGGATGATATCTTATACTGTACTTGGTCTGGAGATAAAAGAGGAAACAACAGAAGACCAAGATGTTGAAGTCGAAAGCAGTTCAAAGAAGCATATAAGATCAAAAATATGGAGGTAACAAAGAACACCAAAAGGGACAAAGTGACCTTTGTTGAAAAGTTGGCAGATGAAGCCGAGCATGCTGCTATAAGAGGCGGGATAAGTGCTTCATGCAAGATCACAAAGCAACTCTGTGGCAACAACATGAACCAGTCTGACCTGTCAAATGCAAGGATGGAAAAATGCGGGCAGCAAGATTACCCAGAACAAGATGACCCTGGCAACCCTGCACCAGCAGATAATGTTCAGCCCTGCAACTGAAGCAGGAGTCAGGAAAATCTGCAGACATTGATTCAATCCATGCTGAAATTATGCAAGCTGCCTTTAATACCCAACCAAAGTGCTCACAGACCTCTTCAGAAACAAGTGGAAGAATGAAATTATACCCAAGGACTGGAACAAAAGTCTAGTTGACTAGCATCCCAAGAAAGTACATCTCCAGAACTATGAAAACTGGGTCTTGATTTCATCCAAAAATGTCTACAGGACTCTTCTTGGCAGAAAGGATGCAGCCATTGACCTTAAGCTGACAGGAACAGGCAGGATTAAGAAGAATCTGTGGCTGCATGGCCCAGATCTTTGCTTATAGGAACATCATTGAGCGGTTCATTCAAACAGTCTTTGCATGTATGGGCCTGGTCTACTAGATGTTCACGCGTATTGCCATAATAGATCGAAATCCATTATTTATATTCTATCCATCCATCTTGGAAGCTCTGTAGTCTAACTAGGGGCCATGGTGACCGTGGCCAATGGTGACCATTGTATTTATTTCCATTTGTACAACCGTGGTAGTACCGCCGATCAACACTTTTCGGCAATTTTGAAAACTCCAATTGGCCTAATCTGCATGTTTTTGGACTCTGGGAGGAAACCACGGGCAAAAAACAAGCAAACTCCATGCACACAGACCTGATGCGGGAATCAAACCCAGGACTGGAGGTGCAAGGCGACAGTGCCACAGTGCCGCTATTATTTATATTGTTAACCCAAATACTACTATACCCTGATTAATCCATGTAGCTAGCTACTCATAAGTGTCTTCAAAATAGGTGTCTTCATCAGGAACTCCATCTCCTCAATCGCAACATTCCCAAATTTCCGCTTAACCTCCTTAAGTAATAAAGCAACCCTGCTAAACAGTCCAATTAAAGACAAGATCTTAATTTTCTTGTTGTTCCTATTCGGAAATTCAGAGTTAAAGGTTTTGGAACATGGTCCCCTAAAACTCATTACAAAAAAACAATTATGAATCTGCCATAACTTTTCGAAAGTCTCCCGTCCATTTTTAAAGAAATGTGAGAAAGTCACTAAATAAAGCTCACCACAATCATTTCTTCATCTTATTAAAGTCACATGTCTTATTACAACAGTAAAGGATAGTGCACATTTTGGTAACTGATGAGTCCAATAGATTCCAGGTTATTTCAATAGGGTTTACAAACTTTTTCATTAGACTTGGAGTTTACTTTTACATTATATAAAGAGCTTTCTGTCAGAGGTATTGTCTCTGTGAGTGCAGGATAGAAATAGTCTAGTGAAATCCTTCTTTACACCAAATGATTAAAGGTCCCATATTTCTTTAACAAATTAAGACAGGTGTCAGAGTTCTCTCGAAACGTGTCCCTTAGGGCTGCAGCCGAAATAACCTGGACATAAAGTCTTAACTCCTCCTCCAAATGTGCCATTTCAGTGTCTATGTAAAAGAACTACTGACAATCCACATCCCTGCCAGAGAACTGCAGAACTAAGCAACAAGCTGGGGGAGGGCGTCACCTTATATGAGGTCACATTAGAGGGAAAATACTATTGTTGTTTTTTTGAAAATGGGGAAAAAAGGAGGAAATGTATTTTTCTCACTTTTTTTTTTCCTGCTCATTCGTACTGTAGACACACACTAGAGACCCATCTGAATGTCTAAAAAATTATTTAAAGGGAAATTGTAACAGATGATAGTTGACCTTTTAGGCAAGAACGCCCTTTTAAAACATCACTTTGATTTATAGCTCTTCCTTTAAAAGAAAACATCCTGAAATAAAACCCAAAGAACACCCAGTGTGTTAAAATGAATAATAAATATATTTATTTCATCACTGCAATAATAAACACTGGAATGTTGAAATTTTTCCGGCGAGCCTCTGATTATTCTTTATTTACATCTGTCTCTTTCTTGGGTTTTCTTTCTATGTAGAGATAAAAGAGGGACAAAATCAGGTTTTAAGCCTGGACCATATAATAGCATCAGAAGTCTGCAGTGAAAAAAGATTAAAGGAAGCATCTTTATTTAATACAATGGGAGAGGTTTACCGCACTGAGCTCTGGAAAAAGCTCCTCAACCGCAATGTCAAGCAGCACGTAAGTGATCTAAAAACAAGAACAGGCCACAATGATTCACATCCCACATCATGAAATGGTTCAGGAAGTAAACATCTCATTCACAGTCACACAAACACTCACACTCTCTCTCTCTTTACCTGTTTGTTGAGGAGAGGCTCCTGGAGGCAGCTGAAGAGCAGCTGAATGCCATCATATTTGTTCTCCTCTCCTATACACTTACCCACCATATCTAACAAACGAGATGGATTGCACGTTAGTGATCACTGACGCGTAAACTATTTCCGGATTAAATTATTTCGATTTAACTTAATTTGCTCCTTTGTGGAATAATATGAGTCATTTATAAATTTCAAATACAAATACTTAAAAAAAAAAGTGTCAAATCATTGGGCAGCATCAAGCAAGAACACAACTAAAGAGTTTAAACCCTATTCCAGAGCGACAGGCGCTTCAGTGTGAGAAGGGAAGCACATGAAGTGATGCACCCATCATGCATAGTGTCCACTGTACAAGCCTCTGGAGGCAGCGTTATGATCTGGAGCTGCTTCAGTCGGTCAGGTCTAGACTCAGCAACGTGCAACATGTGGCAATAAAATGAAGGCGGCTGATGATCTGAATGTACTGCATGAGTTACAAGGTTATCGCATCTTTCAAGTTTTTCTTGCCATGACGTCATGGCATTCTGGGAGCATGAGGAACCATTTCCACACATGATCTGACCACCACATTGCGTGCTGTATCTTGGATCTGTGTGTGAGTTTTCTTGGCCATGCAGCATGAATGAAATTAAAACCCAAATCAGCACACATCCATATAAAGTCAAATTCAGTTCTCACAAAAGAAGAAATAGTGCTACATAGACGGAGGACGGGCTCCTGCCTCAATGTCAGCAAATGCCTCAGTAATATTATACATTATTAAATAGAATTTCTTCGCATAGACATAAATTAAAATAACTTCCTTCTTTCATTTTCACCCTTTACCCTGATAGTTGAATTATAAGAAAGTTTCATTGATGCAAAGATCCATATAATACGCTTGCATTATCATTAATAATTAATTAATTAATTATTAATTTAATTGTAGGTAAGGAGTGTAACAGTAAAAGTGTTCGAGTTTTCAGGATACAGGATTGTTTAGGAAATAAAAAGGAAGACGGTGATGAGGGATCGACTGTTGCTTTGTGCTTGTGCGATGTCAGTTATGACAGTTAAAGATATTTAAAGGCTACAGTATGTCATATATTCCCTTTGAAGTTTGAAATAGAAACATTCTAAAGTTAGAGTCTCTTAACTGCAGTCTAGGAACCAGACAGCTGAGGATCGTGGGCCAAGTGTGGGATGAGTTTGTGGCTAATCTTAGGGGGAAAAAAAAAGCAAGGCTCAATTTAAAAAGCGTAAACATGCATATTTTTGGTTTTATACCATTTGGCTAGAATGCAGCGAGTGTTGTTTTGACGTTGTGTTGAACCACTACCACACCGTGCAGAATAAACAGCGACACAAGGCCATCATTCATGCTGCCATTTCCATGACTTTCTTGTTCTAACTGGACTCGAAAATGGAAACCCATGCTCCAGCTGGATGATTTATATTTAGTTTTCTCACGTCTTGATGTCCTTGTTTCGGTCCCACACTGATAAAATGTCACGATTCGTTTGACTTGGTCCGTTGACGGTCGAGATTAGGGGTGGATTTTCATGTGCACGCTACAAAGGCCATCAGTTCACGCAAGGGACTACCAACCTGGCAGGTAGTTCATCATCTCTTCAAATGTTTGCTTGGCTCTTCTCTGTTTGTCTTCTGGTGAGCGCTCTTCATTGTTCTCGCAGAACACCGCATCTGTGTGTGGGCGAGACAGAGAGGGAGAGAGAGAGGGAGAAGAAAATGGCTATTAACAATGGATAGAGCGAATTCTGACAAGTGAAATGCTCAAATAAAGTCAACATATTCTAAACGTCTAGGAGGATTATAAATAAACAATAAAAATAAAACCATACAGGACAAAACATCAGTGACAGCCTGAAGAGACACGAAATAAACCACTGCCCAGAGCATTTTTTTCTTTTTTCTTTAAATGGACAGTGGTTTCACTTCTCAGCAAAAGGAGCTAACCTCTTCCTCTATAAAAGTCTACCGGAAAATAAACAAGTCTGCAACACTGGTGCTGGACTCGTCCCCCTCACAACGTCTGCATGAGGTTAGCTATAACGGGAAAGCTATAATTACAGCTCCGCACCATGCGGAAAGAGCGTTACTCATCTCATTTCCTCATAAACAGCATTGCAAAAGCCCTATTGTCATTTTTATTGGTCACCTGTCCTAAAACTGATGACCCGCAACTAACTAATGAAGACAGACTGAATATCACATATCTAATACAGATATTCCTAAAATATGTGGTTTGTTGTTAGTGAGTTTTCTGACCAGGTAAAACCGACCTCTCAGGAGAGTGATTAATGAGACGAGGCGATGCTCTTGTAGGAACTGGTCCAGTTTGTACTGGAGGTACTGGTCCATGTACGCCTCCAGTGTCTGCTTACAGAGTATGCGGCCTGCCGAGAGCACGTGGTGCAGCCAGTCAGGCATGTGGAACACCACGCGTCCTAACACACACACGAACACACAGTTGAGTGTAAAAACAGCTGTGGATGATATAGCATGCCAGTCTACAATTGTTTTTTTCCTACATAACGGTGAAATAATGATCAACTGGTTGTGTAAAAATAATTATATGTATAAAAACTCAGACGCTGGGACACATGTTTGGGTTTATTTTCTACATTCTAGAACAATACTGGAGATTTCACAATAATGAAGTAGCATATGGCATTAGGTAATTGAGTAACATCATCATCTTTATCAACAACAACAACAACATTTGTGATGTGAATGTGTGTACAATAGGCCACAGATGCTGAAAAGAAGCATCACACTATGATGTTACTCAATGTGATGTTACTGAACGTGTCACTCAATATAATGCCAGAAAGAAAGTTATTAATCAAGTTTAAAATTAATCATGTGAAATCTCATGTGAGGGCCCCGGAGGGCCCCATGCCACGCCCGGAGCCCAGACTCTCAGCCATCCTAATGGATATACATATACACACACGTACATATGTGGTGGGTTGAAGTGCGGGAATGGAACGTTGTGTGTGTGTTTTGTGTGTGCGAGTGTGTGTGTGTGTGTGTGTGTGTGCGCGCATTTTCGCTTTCCGTTTATTACATTGCAATAAATCTGTTGACGAAGTGTCTGGTCAACATTGATTTAATACTGTAAGTGTCTGATTAATATGAATATTTCCATTCTGATGCCTGACCTGGGGATCTACATCTAACGGAACTCAACAATCGTTTGCTTTCAGTTCCTAATGAGAACAGTGTTTCTCAATTCAACAAATATTTCTCGATACACTCAGACCTACGGCTTGGTTAGATTTTCAGATTTCCTCAGGTACCTGACTGACGCTGGCTGTTTTTAATATTTTTACCGGACCTGCTATAAATAAAGTGATACGAGATGGATAGATACTGTCCCGGTTTAATAAGGTTGGGTTGCCAACTGACACCGAGTTACTCGTACTCACCCACATACATCACGTAGTCGTACACTCCTTCCAGCTCTATCTGCTCCAAAAAATAGTTCTGCTTGTGCTTCCTGTCCGTGCTGTCGGTTTGTTCCGCGTTGTTGTTATACAGAACATTGTGAAGCTATGAAACCAAAAGAACAAAAGGAGAAATCATCTAAGTCACGTATGCTAACACAAACCCGGTGTGTGAGTTTTATTGCACTGCGGTCCTAGCAGTTAATGTGCTGTGTAGTCGTGACCAGATTGTATTTCGCATAAGCGAACAACGCAAATACATTCAACTGTACTGTTACAAAATAAATGTCAGACTATATAAGTTATGCTTTCACTGTTATTCATTATTTCAAAGAATAACAATGTTTTTCACCGAAACAATGCACAAATCACTTTAGATCTATGTAAGGATTTTACAAGGGGAGTCAAACTGCTACACTAATTCACTCATCCCAGTGTTTTGATAGCTTTTGGACACCATGAAGGTGCAGAATGCATCTTTCACATCTAAACTGTTGGCACAGAAAGGTTTTTATTGGCCCAAATATGGGGAAATTGCTTTGAGCAAGGTCAAGACCGTACGGGGATTGTGGCGATAACGCCCAGCTGAGTTCCAGTAAATGTGCAGGTGTTGTGGCGGAAAGTATGAGGTCTTGCATTGTCCTGCAAAAACACATCACCTTTGGTGGTCAGACTAGGCTGTTTATACCTCAGAGCGTTCATTCCACCTCGGCCGGGAGCGGTGTTGGGGGACGAAACTAATTACATTACAAAATGACTGTCTTTAACCACTAATCAGTTACATTACAGCGTTACTTTTTCGAATACTTTTCCTTTGCAGAAAATGAAAACTCATATAAAGGTCAAGACCTTTATAATTATTCTATCATCATTACTCAGCCAAGTTTGGCCCCTAATCTGTTAATTACTAATACCCCTATCTCACCTACGCGGTTTCGCGCGGTGGCCGTAAGTACGGTTCATCATGATTCACTGCAAGTTTTGCCGCTGTGATTAGGTTTCCATCTTTCCGCGCGTCGGTCCTCTCATAGTCAAACCACATAGGTGAGATAGGGGTATAACAGCAGGAACAACAGAGGGGGGGCGGGTTATCGGGGGCGGGGCTTGTAGGATGACTTTCACATACACACACTAACGGAATCACTGCTGTCTGGCTCACGGATTACATAAACTGTCTGAATAACGGACTACATTTTTGAAAATATAACTAAAGAACTGAGTACTTAAATGGCGGACCGAACGCGTTAGATTACTCGTTATATCAAAAAAGTAATCCGAGTACTTTAACTTACTTTGTAACGCGTTACACCCAACACTGGCCGGGAGTCTGATCGCTGTAAGTCTTTCGGAAATGTCAATCGGTTTTACGTCTTCACTCACTAGAAAGTTCATTCCCGTTTAAACAACACATGGCACTTATACTATACTTATATATTTACAGTTAAAGGCGTAGTCTTGTTTAGACATTCAGATATCATCAGGGACGGTTTGATCATTTTGATTCATACACATTCTTTCACATTTCATGCACATTTCCCCAATTTTCTTTCGATTCTGCAAAGCTGTTTTGCAACAATGACCATTGTTAAAAGCGTTATACAAATAAAAGTTTAATTCAAGCATTAGCTCATTTACAGGGGTGAAGAAACGTCGTGTTCGGAGTGAAAGAAGTGATAAAAAATAGAAGAAAAAAGAAGAAAGGGTGAAGGTAGAGGGGTATTAACAGGAGCATTAACAGACACACTATGGGGGAACTTTGAGACCTGTGCTAGTTTGTTATTGGACCTTTAATGTTAGGAATATGGATGAAACAAGTGTCAAATCTTTCCACCTACTTTCAATGTAGGAGTGTTTTTACTTTAAAAAAAAAAAAAAAAGGAAAAAAAACCTCTGTATGGAGTGCATTGTGTGCCGCTACAGTATGAAGAAAAGAAAATAAAAAGCAGGTCGTGTGTGTGTGTGATGTGCACATTCTTACCAGTTCTAGTTCATAAGCAACAAGCTCTAGAAATAGGTTTGAGTGGAGGGTCTTCGCTGTGGTTTTGAAGCCGATCAAAAGTGTGACTTGACAGTTGCAAGTGTGACAAATGATGTTTGTTCCACAACTTGTCAATTTATATTGTTTAACGTTGCAACCATGGAAACTGGCTAGTGAATTCTCACTGTATTTGCTCCAAAACATATGACAACGCGCTCAGTATTCCATGGTGGTCTTCTCGCTTCCTCTGGTCCAACCACATTAAATAAAAATGTGAATCATTTTATGAGCAAAAGTACCTTTTTATTGCTGCCAGCTGTGGGGCTGAGTACAGTGAGTTCAGGACGGGACGGTTTGGGTCTCGGTTGCTCACACGACACGAGGAAGGACTGAAGGAACGGCTCCAGGTTCTGTCCTTTCTGCAAAGAGAGGAAGCATCTCATCATACCTTGGGGTTTTTTTTTTTTTTTTTGCAAGAGATCTTACAGACATGATTACTGTAGCAGGTTATATTTAACGATGTGATAAAGTGGATGCTACGCCACTCACTTACCTCCTTGATGAGTTTCCCTGGTACCGACTTGAAAATCCTTCCTGGAAAGTAACAATGTAGGAATGACAGAACTCTTTATAAGTGCAACTTACGTTCACTGCAATGTACATTCATGTGTTTATGAAATCAGCCAATCACGGCAAAGCAGTGTGTGCTTGTATATGTTTATGTCGAACGTCACAATAGAGGGAAACGGTTTGTTGGCGCCAGACAGGCTTGGGTTATTTCGTTTTTTTCTAAAAAAAAAAACGAGCGATCTTGTGGGATTTTCACACGACGCAGTTCACAGGGTGCGAGAACAAACAATGAACATCCTCTGGGGCAGCAGTTTTGCATGTGGCATTGCCACAAGAGACTGTGACTGTTTTAACTATTTGGATGTTTTTGATGTTGGATGTGATGCATTTGTACTGTATTTGCCTGCTTTTATGCCGTGTTCCTGCCACACGACTGATTCTTTATTAGGAGTGCCTGCTTTTTTAGGCAGTTATCCAATTAGCCAGAGTGTACAGGGTGAGCAGAAAGCCTTTATCTGATCAGCCATAACAGGACCACCCACCTAATATTACCTACCAGTAATGGACTGTGTGTTCTGACACGCTTTTATTGGAACCAGCATTAATCTATTCATCAATTTGTTCTACAACAGCGTTTCTATTCGATGGGACTACACTACAGGCCAGCCTCCAATCTATATGTACATCAGTAAACCTTGACCACCCATGACCCTGTCGCCAGTTCACCGGTTTTCCTTCCTTCACTTTTGGTTTGTCCTGACCACTGCAGACCATAAACAACTCACAAGAGCTGCAGTTTTGACGTTGCACTGAGCAGGTTGTCTACACATCACATTTTCAATATCTCGTTACAATGGTGGCTGGCAATAGGTGGGATGTGTTAGGCAGCAAGTCGATCTTTTTTTTCCTGAAGAATGACGAGACGTCACGGATATCAATAAACAGTGCGATAGCGGTGTCCTCCGAGTATGTTACTCCGCCCCCAACAGTGCGTGAGCAGTCAGTTCGAAAAGATGCGGTCGGCTGGTGTCTTCGGCCTGAAAGTCTTCGGCCCTCCCGACTAAGTGCTAGTAGTAGCTCAAAGTGGAGCCCCCTAGTGACAGGAAGGAATTGGACACGATTAAATTAGGGAGAAAATCAGGGAACCCCCCCCCAACAAAAAAAAGGAAAGAACTAAAATGAGGTTTAAAAACGGCGAGTGACTACCTGATGTTCTGCGAGGTTCCGCAGAGTCCGCAAGCTTCCGCGTTAATTTTTCTGTGCGGAAGGATTGGAAACGTAGTCAATACGTGAAAAACGTGCGGTACTTAAAGCCGCCACGCGAAACCACGCTAACCCCATGTAGGCGAGATAGGGGTATTATGACATGGGCAACAGTATTTCCCAGGTCATGGCAAACAATTATATCCCATAGGAGCTATCCGTTCAACAGTCCAAGTGTGTAAATTCATATTTATAAAAAAAAAATTTAAAGTTTCAAAACACTGTATTGTCCCTTCTGCTCCTATTGTTTTGTAGTTAAAAGAATATGGACATGCAGCTGTTGTTGTGATGGTTAAAAATAAATATAATTAGCTAAAAATATCAGAAGAAAAGACACTTTTTAAATGGTAAGATAATTATTTTGTGAAAAACAAAAAAAAAGGATTTTGGCTTGATTAGATTGACATATTGCTAAAATATTACGTTTTTATTGATTAAAACTAAACTAAAATACTTAAGGATTTCTCTGACCAAAACTAGACTAAAATGCCCAGACGTTTAGTCGACTACAACTTGACTAAAACAAAAATCGGATAAGACTGACTAAAATATGATCAAAACTAACAGGGACATTTATCCCGGGACTAAGTTAGCTATTAATAAATAGCTGACAGAATCAACACTATATAGATGTATAGACTGAAACTGGTGAAAAGTTTAATGCTGGTTGTGATAGTAAAGGTGTCAGAACACACAGTGCATCACTGTTACGGTGGTAAAAGAAGAGACCAACCTACTCAATATTAGACTGGTGGTCATAATGTTATGGCTGATCGGTGTGTATACTATAAACCCTATGCTGGGTTCAAACCTGTGGCTTCTATTGATTGCTCTTTATCATTGTACTTTACTAGGGAGGGATTTTAGACTCACACACTGTAACTTTAGTGTAACGCAGGACACCTACAGTAAACAGTGTTAAGGTAATAACTTATTATCTGACTAAAAATAATGATCATCTCTCCCCCTCTCTCTCTCTCTCTCCAGATCCTTCTTCCTACAACCTCTACGTCGTGGTGATTGCGATCATTGTTGTGCTCATCATCGTGGCTGGTGTCTTGTACTACTTCAGAAAGAAAGGTAACGCAAACTTTCCAGCCCGTTTTCATCATAGTACTCAGTGGAACTTTATCATCCACATCCCTGGTAGTTTAACTGCATGAGCTGCACTTGTCTTGTTTATTTTACTTTCCAGGTCTTAATGGTGATAAAGTTACAGTACAGTACAGAAGAGCTGTAGATGGAGATGAGAAACTGAATGACCAAACCACAGTAACGAGTTCCTGATTGTATTGTACATCAACCCGAGTCTGGTTATTTAAAAATTCTATCTATTTAAGTTCATTGTTTTTCATCTGTTCTCGTTTGCCTGATCGTCTGTTCGCTGTTCCTGTTCATGTCAAGTCAAAGTTGAGTTTCTGTTACAGTTCCTGTGTCTAGTTTGGATTTATTTGATAATTTTTTATATTTTAATAAATTACACAATGATGTGTGCACCGGCCTCCTTGACTCCAACATTTCTTGACAGAACGCAAAAACCAATTGCAAAGATTTTGCACAACTGCAATCGATACATTTAAATCCAATTAAAATTTAATGAGTAAAATCCACGATTTTTGTCGTCGTCGTCCCCCCCCAAATTTAAAGGCTCTAGAGTGAATGTCTGAAATAAATGATGCGCTTCTGCTGATGTGTCAGTGAGTATGATTGCAGCAGATACGCGTAGGAATGTGAAAGCGGTATCGCACCCAGGTTGACGTCAGGCAGCATCTTGTCGAGGAACTGCGTCTCCGTGCTGTGAGGCGAGAGGAAGTCTGCTAACAGTTGGCTGTTGCTCAGCTCGGGGTGTCGCAACAGGTTCTGAAAACGCACAACAAATTATAGCCGAATCAGAAATGCTAAAAAATTGATATACAGTATATATATAATTCTACAGGTGAAACTCAAAAAATTTGAATATCGTGCAAAAATTCATTTATTTCAACTTAAAAGGTGAAACTAATATATGAGACTCATTACATGCAAAGCAAGATTTGTTCAAGCCGTGATTGGTCATAATTGAGATGATTATGGCTTACAGCTCCCCAAATCCACAATCTCAGAAAATTAGAATATTGTGAAAAGGTTCAACATTCTAGGCTCAAGGTGTCCCGCTCTAATCAGCTAATTAAGCCATAACACCTGCAAAGGGTTCCTGAGTCTTCAAATGGTCTCTCAGTCTGGTTCTGTAGGAAACACAATCATGGGAAAGACTGCTGACCTGACAGTTGTGCAGAAAACCATCATTGACATCCTCCATAAGGAGGGAAAGC
>JAQMYI010000012.1:31770783-31806800 GCA_030014275.1 Clariallabes melas | reverse complement strand
AAAAAAAAAGATAATTGCTATTAAATAGTATGAGTTAGGCTACTCAATAATGCAAGTAAAGAACGATTAATATGAATACGTTTACTTAAAACAGGAAACATCATTACTTAAAAAATTACTGTAACCGAGTTTTACCAACTTATTCGGGTTTACAGAATAACCATAACCTCAGTTTACCTCAGTTGCAAAAGTCTACATCAATAAAGAGACTTAACAGAGACCTTACATCTGAACCATATACCTGCTCTGGGGCATTACCCCATTTATATTAGATCAAGTATTGGTGCTGAAAATAAAGCCTTTAAGTAGCACATACAGTATCTGATCCATTCCCTACTTAGTGTTGCATATGTTTTATGAACAATGAGAAATCCCAGAATACTAGAACCATAACATTCATCTAAATTGAACCCAGTTTTAAATTAATCTTAACCTTGACAGAACTTTTTTTTTAAATTTATAATTAGGGGATACTGAACAATTTGCAACAACCCTGCAAATGACTGTTGTAGGTGTTCCCCTTCTTCAAACCTTGCGTGGGCATCATCTTTTCAGAAAGAACAGCACTGCTAATGCTGGTCCTGTCTCTACCAAATATAAGACAGGTGTATGACACACCTGTGTGATTGCAGCCCCCAGGGAACCTGCCTGTCCTCTGTCTCTGCCTCCGCAAAAATGGATAGATGTGTTTCCACTTCTCTGTGGGTGACAGCCATGCCCCTCTTTTTCAGCCTGCATTCTGTGATTTCTGACATCGCCACCTCTTTTAAGTCATTGTCTACTGCTCCTGCTTCAATTTTGCTCTCTGACAGCATGCTGGAGGCTTTTTTTTCTCTCTCTCAGAAACAGGTTTACACTACTGAGAAAGCAGCATTGCAAACCAATGTAATCCTTAAAGGTCACTTATTGGGCTTTAACACATTTTAGGTGAGGGAAGGAATGAGGGAAGGAAACAAACTCCGCAATCAGTCATTGATCTTATTTTGCAGCTGGTGCAAAAAGCCACCCCCGAGACCTGCCTGATGAGTTGTTCTCTCTGTATGTGTGTGTGGGCCTTTGGTTTTAATCATTACTTGATTAAGATCCAGTTGATAATAGAGCAGTGCTGTGTCAAGTACTGTAATTATTTTTCAATAAAGCACTGTTGCATATATTGTAAATATTAAGGCACATTTTCACCTGCATTTCAGACAAAAAAAAGTTCCTGTACACATGTCGGTCATGTTTTCAGGAACATTTCAACTTATCCATTTGATAATGACGATGCAGATGACATGGCACGTACTGTATATTGTGCTGTACTGATATTTCCCGTTATATCACTCCAGCAATTTCTCTCAATACAGCGCTGAAATGGAGCTGAACTAAATATAGCCTAAATCGCTTTGCTGCCTCTCTCACTCTAAAAGTACAGCTACCTCACACATCTGATCGCCAATTCAATCATATATATATATATTATTTTTTTTAACAGTGCAGAACAGGGGGATGTAAGCGGAAGAGAAAACCGACAAGGTGAGCCTTAAGGAAAATTTGATCTTATTGATTAATGGTGAGGTAACCAAACAGAAGCGCTTGTTAATGCTTCACCCCACAGGGGCAATCAGTAGCCATGTCAACGGCGAGGAGCCAGAACTCGCGGCAAGAGCCCGGAGAATTTTATGCTTGCTTTTTTGTTTTGTTTATAATACCACCTGGGTTCAATTCCTACAACCAGATCTTTCACTTGAAACTGGCTCAATAATTCAGATCCTGGCAAGCTTACATTCTCAATCAGCCCCAAGACTGTCACTTAGGAGTAGGAAGTGTTTTTGTATCACTTCTAACTGACTGAGGAGAAGCAGGCCAAAAAATATCTAGCAGTTCATTAGCAGTAGCAGAAGGAAGTGGAGTTATCTGGGATTGTCTAACGACTACGCTGATAATCGAGGATGTCATCCATATAACAAACATTGTTCTATATATGGATTATTTGCATACAAATTATGCAGCCAGACCCACAACAAATCCATGCCTGTAGGTAATAAAGAAGACAATTTAATACATTTATCATAAAATTAATGTATACGTTTATTAGTTACAACTGTCTACCGGCTTTATCCTGCTAGACAGTTGTAACATATACTGTAATGCTGGCCTACCGCTAGAAACCCCTTTATTGATCCATCCATCCATCCATCAATCTAGGAACGTCTGTAGTCCAACTAGGGACCTTCAAAGTTTGATGATCATGATTTGAAATCATGAGACCAGAAAGCTTCTTGTTTATTCTTAAATAAAAATAATATATATTTAACTACATAAGACTATCAGTATTTTTTTTTTTTTTAAGAAAACAAACTGTAGAATGGAGTGGGAGTTTGCATCTTTCTAAGCCTTGTAGCAGCATTTCTGATTCATAGCTACTTAAGAAGAATAGGAGTGGCAGATTTAATATTTAGCTGAGACGGTATTTTTTTAATATTCCCATTACTTGTTCTTTTTTTAAGAAGACACTGTCAAAGTCACTTTATCTGTTCTCTTCCACTGGTAAAAGAAAATCCATGCTCCAGCAGCATGTGTTTTTGTGTAGTTACAAGTGGAAAGCTTTGTTTCTGATATACACAGACATCACCATTTTCAAGAAGGGGCAAAGGGGCAAAATGGGCAGGTGGAAATGGAAAAGAAAAGCAGACAAGAACCTGAGAAACAAAAAGGGGGAAGCAGAGAAAATGACAGTGAGTTTAAGGCTTGGACAAAGATTGGATAGGGGACTGAGAGAAAGACTGTGACACGAAGGATGAAGAAGATGAGTGTGAAGAGATGACATAAAAGTCAAAGAAAGAGAATGAGAAGGACAAATAATTGTTAAAAAAAAAAAAAAAAAAGATAAGAAATCCTAGCATGGAGCTGTGGATCTTTAATAAGTCTTTCAGGATATAAGAGAAAACAGGTCTGACAGTTCTGCACAAGATATTTATAAAAACATTTATTGTTTTGCATATAAGGTAGAACACCTAGTCAGAGCAATGTGTTGAAATAGTTTATTTAGTGTTAGAAATGTCCCGTTTCAATATAGTGAAAAATACTGCAAAAAATAAATAACTGACTTAATTCACTTAAAGGAAAATGGACAACGCCCTACATACGAGTGGCGTTCAAGTCAAACCAAGACGTTTGATTGTGCAGAATAACAGAACATGCGTAGTTATGAGAGTGAAAACTAACAAATGCGCTCATCCCAGTGTTTCACTCATGCTTGAATACTATCAATATAGAAAGTTTTCTCAGTACAGATGATCAGACTGCCTGCTTCATGTCTGAAATGCTGGCCTACCACCAGGAACCCCTTTAATGATCCGTCCATCCATCAATCTAGGAACGTCTGTAGTCCAACTTGGGACCGTGGAGGTCAACTGCCGTTGAAGGCAGTGGTGACTATTGTATTTATTCCCATTTTATGACCGTGGTTAGACCTCTGGCTTCAATGACCTAAGTATGTAAAAATGTATTGGAGTGAGGTCAGTACTGTATACAGTAGGTAAGGTGATAATAACTTCCTGTCCAGTTCATATAATGTCGCATTGCACCACCAGGGTCCGGGTTCAAACCGGGTTCGATTCCATCCTCTGTGTGTACGGAGTTTGCATGTTCTCCTTGCACTTGGTGGGTTTCATCTGGGTACTCTGGTTTCCTCCCACAGTCTAAAAACATGCACATTAGTTGAACTGGCATTCAGCTGTCCAGGGTATACCCTGCCTTGTGCCCTAAGTTTCCTGGAATAGGCTTCACACCCCGGAGACACTGTATACAGGAATAAGCAGCATAACCAATGAGTGAGTAAAACCACCTAGATTTGGCACCAGAACACTGGCAGTGGATGCATTGGGTGATGTGGGTTGTACATGTATGGTGGGGCCTCGTGAAACGGACTTACAGTATTTGTCCAGCGCATTCCATGAGTGTTCAATTAAATCTGTGGCGTTTGGAGGCTGGATTTTGAGCTCTTTGCCTACTGGGCCCTGTGCATGACAGGCTGTGGTGCACTAAGTGTTGTGGTGCCTTTCTATCTTACCCAGCACTGACTTCTTCATCAGTTTGTTCTACATTATCTTTTCTGTGGGATTGGAACAAACGGACTGGCCTTTGGTACCAACAGTCATGGGTGAGCCTTGGGTGCCCACAATTTTGTCACGAGATTACTGGTGCATAGTTGGTGATCAATGTTGTTTAGGTCACCTGGGGGGTTGTGTTGGTGTTATGGCTGATCATTGTAAATACACTACCAAGGTGGTATGGAAATGAAACAGAAACTGGTAAAGGAAGCTGATCCATGGTAAACTGAACTTTTCGTATTGCTTTTTACAATCAAAAAACTTTGTAATTAAACTCATTTCATGTTCAACAAAACTAAACCCTTTTTTCTTTGTTCCAATTTGCTACCAGTATGACTCACTACAAAAACACAGTCATACTGTAGCATTAATTTGCTCGATTTTTAATTAAAACTCACCCAATATATTATTGATATAAAAGTGGATATTTAACTTAACTGCAAGACTGATTCATACATTTTGACAAAAAGGTAGGCGGTGTATTTATAGTGTTTCACGGAAATAATAATATCATAAATAAGATAATTACATAAATAATTAATATGACCAAAACAATTTTTGGTATTTTGACAATAGATTTATCTCATTTGCATTGAAACGCATTATATATGTCTGATCTGCTTTAAGGGAGTGTATTTCATTTAATTATTTTATTTTAATAATCCTAAACATATGTATGAGCTTTTTTTAATGGGCTTAGTAATTCTGTGGGTAGATTTTAGTCAATGATTTACAAGTGGCATTAAATAAACCACTGTAAGCAGTTTATCTAAGCTATAAGTACAGTACAAAAAATATTTCAAAAACATGAAGAAAATAATGATCTACACATAAAATGGAAATAAGTCGACTATCAAACAAGCACCAGAACAAGACAGAGAGTTCAAAGACTAATAATTTCACCAGATATGTAAAAAGTCAATTAAAATATTGAGGGCTTTCACAAAAGAGGAAAAGGAGATAGTGTTAAGAAGTACACATAATGCTTAAAGTGGGAGCATAGTATAAGTACTGTATAGTGGGTTTAAATAACGAGCTAAAGAGAAAAATAAAATAAATGACAAGCTGTAAAGAAATGCCAAGCAGAACTAAATTTTACATAGTGTTTGCATTAAATAATACAGAATGGGGAAGCATTTTTGCAAAGTCAAATTGTGTGTCATAGGATTAATGTGTCCAGGTCACTAACCCTAACCCTACAATCACTACAGTAACGTGTCTAATGGTGTGAACCTCAGGGGAGACTTTTAGAAAGAAGCCTGTTGATCCGTAGTACAGCCGTGTTAAAATGTTATTAATGAGCTATGAAATGTGATTTCATTTAATTTACTTTATGGCTTTTACTTTTAAATGTCTTCGCCTGGCATATGATTCTGGTAGAAATGTCAATAGATTAATTGGCTTATTGCCTGAGTTGTCAGGAAAATAACACACCAGTAGAGTCATACAGTATGTTATTCATTGCATGGCCTTATTGTTCATTTTCCATTTTGCATTATCTAATGCAAAAGAAAACTATTTTATTATAAACTGTTGTTTATAAGTCGTTGACTTACGTTTAAGTTATTCAGGACAGGACTGTTTGGTAAAACTTTAATTATAAATTTATCTTCTGAACTAAAACTTACTTCATTGCAGTCTAAAATCAATTTGAAATTATAGTTGATGTATTAGGACATCATGCAAGGTTTTAAAGAATAAAATTTGATTTGGTATTTACTTAGTTGAGCGGAGTTATATGAACTTAAAAAAGGTTAAGCTACAGTTCATGGTGGATTTCTTTCAGTGTTCCACCTCTACACTGGCTCTACCCCTCTGCCATTCGTTGACATTTCTCATCTCTTTATGACGGCCCTATGTTTTTCTCTTTGTTCTCTCTGTTTTAGATACTGGAATATTTGTATACGAACCTTAGTTATGTTTGCCAAGATGTGTAAACAATAATTTCAAAATGCAAATAAGTAAACCAAATAGCAAACATCCATTAATGCATTAACACAATTGTCTGTTTAGAACTTTACAGGTGTTTAACAAATAACACTATTCCATGTAATTTGACCCTTGTTCTGTCCATGATTTCATTTCAAGTCTTATCTTTTTAAAAGAGAACAACCTCACAAATTCACAAATCTTTATTCAGTTTTTAAAATACAATGTATAATTCAGGTATTAAATGCATGTATGATTATGTGTCTTTTGAAATAATTAGTCTATAATAATGTTATTATTCTAATTAGGTTAAAATGTTAATAGAGTAACTACAGAAATCTGTAAACAATCATCAAAAGTGTTGGAACCTGGGCCAGATACTGTTATCAAATAATATATATTTTAACATTTTTAATTTTTTAAAAGTAAAATAAAAGATGAAATATTGAAGCAACAATGCAAGGTTTCAATTTATCGACAATTAGTTCAAGTTTCAAGTTAGTTATGTACAAAACAGTTCATGCAGCAGCACTGAAGTTTCATGAAGTGCAAGACAGAAAACTCAGAAAGAGCATCGCACATGCTGAAATCTCCAGCAAAGACTCGTATAGGAAAAACGTGCAAATATTAATGATGATAAATATGTTGTCTAACCGTGCGAAAAAATACACTTAAATATCTTTCGAAAATACAAACAGATGCATAGGCTACATTTACTCAATTCAGCTGCATGCATTTTTGGAAGTTTTAATAGTTCTCTCTCTCTTTTTATTTATTTTTATTTTTTTGCACTTGAGGTAAAAAAAAACGTGTAAACATACAGTATTTTCACTGTTAAGGGCAAACAACCCGAATGCAACAGAAATGCTCGAATATTTAATTAAAACATAATAGTTATAATTTTTTTGTTAAAAACTTAAACATTTATAAGTATACATCGATACATTCTTAATATTTTCAGCGTGCAAATTCCATTTCTGTGAGAGTCACTGTAATGAATGAGACTTTGAAAGACACTTGAAAGTCTCGTTCAGCTTTTCCTCGACAAACGCAAACGACGAAGCGAACGAGTTGCATATCCGCGCGCGGCGCAACATGAAACCAGGCGCGCGGTGAGCCTCCGCCCCGGGTGCACCGATCTGTCCTCGCGCTCGCTGCAGTTACCCGAGTCCGATCATCACCGCTTCGACGTCTTTAGACGGTCGCCGCTCTTTCACTAAAAAGTTGATCATGCTCTCGGACTTGATCATGAGGTTGCAGCCGAGAAAGAAGATGCCGAAGACAACCGTGAGAGAGAGCACGCACAGCACCGCGATCTGCACGGCGCGCGTCACGAACAACTTGCGCTCGTCCGGCTCGAGCGCCAGAGAGCCTCCAGCGGCGCCGGCGCCGCCGTCGCTCGCGCTCACCTCGTCCACGAGCGTGCCCGCGAGCTGCTGGCTGCTGTTCAGGAGAGCGCCGTGCGCAAACAGAGTGCTGTTGAAAATCGTCGCGTTCATGGTGAGTCGGTCACGCAGATGTTCACCAGATGTCTTCTTCGAGCCTTTGCATCTGCTTCTGGCGTGTCATGTGGGAAAATAAATAAACTAGCTGGTTGTTGAGAACTTTTATGTCGTAGCGCAGATCTAGAAAGTCCTGCTGTATCCTTCCTAGGTGGAGCTTCCAACTGGAGTGAAGAGGATGATGGTGCGTAAAGGCGAGGGAAACTAGTGATGAAACTGCGCTCTTCGTGGACATTACAGCGTCTCATAGGCTCATTGTGCGTGTGCGTGCGTGTGTGTGGGAAAGAGAGAGAGAGAGAGAGAGGGAAAAAAAACTCTCTGAGGAGGACACTTTAGTCCTAATGAGACAGAGAGCCATCGGTCCATGGAAGCGTTTTACTATACCCTCTCAGTAAAAAAAAAAAAAAAAAAGACTGACATATCCCTTTCCTTTGTTCCTTGTAGGCACCTTCAATGTTACTTTGGCTACATTGAGTATATATTTGACCTAGAGTGACTAAAAGGTAATTAAAGTCCAACAGTTCTGTTATATCACCAATACACTTCTGGCATTTTAGGTAACACCTTGAATATTTCATATTTCATATGCTCTCGCTGTATTGACTTATATTGTCGTCTCATCGTCTATATCGCTCTATGCTGTATTCAGAGTCGCGGGGGGCCTGGAGCCTATCTCAGGAAACTTAGGGCATGAGGCAGGGTGCCAATTCATTGCAGGGCACACGCACACTTACATGCTCATTCACACACTACTGGTAACTTGGAACACCAATCTGCATGTTTTTGGACTGTGGGAGAAAACCGGAGCATCTGGAGGAAACCCACCAAGCATGAGGAGAGCATGCAAACTCCATGCACACAGACGGGGTTATCGAGGCAGTAATCGAACCTGAAAGAACCTGGAGGTGCAAGACACTGTGCCACTTATTGACTAATATTGTATTAGACCAATCTGCTATAGGTAGCATAGGTAGCATAGTTAATGCAATATGAAGTTGCAAGAAATACTCAGAGAGTTACGTTCTTCAAACGGACACTTTTATTCAGTGCAATAGTGTTACATTTTTGTTGTTGGAAAACCACAAATTGGCTTTAGATAGATAGATAGATAGATAGATAGATAGATAGATAGATAGATAGATAGATAGATAGATAGATAAACTATTGAAGTGTAATCGCTAACTAAAAGAACATTGTAGCAGTTCATAAGTTGTTCAAATGTGGATTTAAGTGGATTGTAGGTGGTTCTCATGGGGTAAAACAAACCCATAAATATGGCTACATCTGATCCAGCAAAACTAACCTAATGCATAATATGTATAGATTCTACACTGCATATTGTGTTGTATAGTCCAGCAGTGCATGGCAGGTTCATAGCTTCTCTAGCCACAGGTATCTAAAACACTGGTATCCAGGTTGTTGTTAACAGGTGAGCAATCATAGTAGTTCTTGACATGTTTTGACAGATTGTCAAGATTGTACGTGTGTAGATAGTGTGTGATGGTTCAGCAGTGGCGGTTTTAGTGTGCATGGTGCCCTAGGCGAATTCCCCTTCAGTGCCCTGACAAAAAAGTGAAATAAAATAAAATAAAATAAAATAATAAACTTTTGCCCTAACTTTTTACTTACACTTTGTTCAGACATTTGGAACAATACAAATAAATCATTACAAGCTTCATAAGTATATAAAAAATTCCAATGGTATATAAGTTACGAACATAGCAACCCAGGTTAATAAACGTAAGTGTTATACTAGCCTATTTCATAACATACATAATGTTACACTCATAAAGTGATAACATAACTGCATATATTTGTCTTTTACCTGTTTCTCCTTTTCTTTCCTCTCTTTTTTTCTAAACTGGGCACCTAATAGCTTTTTTTCATTATTTGACGGGCATCTGGGCATTACCCACTCCCAATTAAGAGTTAAGACTAAACCTTTTCACCGCAGGGATGTGTAGACTGGTTATATAATATTCTTAATGATTTCACACAAAGCAAAAGAAAGAAATATGCCTCTGAAGTACAATATATATCCACTGTATTATGAATGAACTATGGTTTATTCGTTAGCATTTCATAGTGTGATTGATTTTACTAGTTGAATTGCTGTAAAAAGTTAAACAAGCCCTTTTTTCTCTGCTCCCCCACATTCGGGCTTCCAGGGAGAAGACCTGAGGTGATGTCTCCTAGCCATCTCTCTCCATCTTGTTCAGTCAGTACCCTGCCTCGCTCACAAAATAGAATCAGGGTGTTAACAAGGTTAATCAACCCACGCAGTAAAATGAAAAATTTGATGTGCAAATGAGTGATAGAAAAAATTGATCACACAAAAGTTCTCATCGTTATGAACTTTATTTTTTTTTACCCGCACGCTCAATGCCGCTCCCCCAGCAAGATGCCACCCTATTGTATGTGGCTGCAGATCAGAGGTAGTTTGTAATCGTACCATTTCATAGGCAATTTGTAGCCAAATCATGGATGATGTATTAAGGCATGTAACATTAGAACAATCATGAATTTCAATCTTGGACAATTTGGGGTGCTCTTGTAAGAAGTTTAGGGTTTAAATATGGACAGTTAGTGTTTCATTACGGTTTAATGAATGAACAGTTGTATTGACTGATTCCTGTTCATATGGAGTCAGTCAACAAAACAAAAAGTTTATTTCTGGTGACAAAAAAACAGGGTTTATTTTTTTCATTGAAGAATTTCAGAGTAGACGACAGCCACTCTAACTTTATCTGACACAGCTGTCACTGGAACCTCTCCCATCATAGCTGTTTCTAAATGAAAACCACTTAAAGTCTAGGCTCATGTGGCCTTCAGAGTTGTCCAAATATGTCAAAATGTCTGAAAGTTTGAAGCTCTTTGAATATTTACATGGTACAAACCATAGTGCCTTTAAATGAAGGCTGAAGAAATGAACAAGTGTGTTTTTCGAAATCCAGTGGAAAGGACTTTGCTGAGCAGTATGCGGGCGTGTAGTGGTGGACAAATGTCAACCTGACAGAAAAAGTACCGGAAGGAACAGGCAGTGATAATTAAGAAACAAGAAAAGATAATATTGAAAAAACAAGGGAAAACTTTTTTATATACAAATATAGATGCTTGGCCTGTCAGAGAAATGTTTATATTGGGGGAAATTAAAATGTCTAGACTGTCAGTTTTATTTAAACTGGGTTCATTTTATTCATTCAGTTGTCAACCCGAAGTCAGTTATATGTCATTATCTGTTTATCTCATTTGTCAAAAAAAGCAGTATGCTTTTCTGGCATGTTCATCTTCAGCCACATCACATCCTGAAAAACAGTCTGGATTGACATCTAGCAGCTGGCATGCACTGCTGATCTGTGCCTAGCAAAGTGGATTGGATAGTGATGTGCAATCCGTGGCTCTGAAATCCCTCTTTCATGTATAACTGGTCACAATGGAAACACATGTGCCACAGTGCAATAATTTAATTACATTTTTAAAGGATATTAACAATACATGCAGAAAGAATCCTTTGGGAGCAGGTGGGAGTGGAATTAAAAATTCAATTCAATTCAATTTTATTTATACAGTATAGCGCTTTTAACAATGGTCATTGTCTCGAAGCAGCTTCACAAAATTAAAAGAAGAAGATTATGGAAATCATTTTTTAAAAAGTTTCATTCAAGCCTCTCCACTTTATGTAAAATTTTGAATCATAAATGTTATTTATTATAATAAATAAATAAATAAATAAATAAATAAATAACCTCTTTTCCAGTGTAATCAGTGCAGTTGGCTATAGAACTGGATTAATCTGATATGACATATTTCCAGACTACATTTAGCAGCTTTCTTTACCATCTGCATGCGTCTCCTTCCCATAAGCCTTAACGTTTTATTTTTCCTTTCCACAGCCTTAAAATAGTCTAGGGAACTCCTAGTAAACGCTGAATCTTATATTTATTGAACCAACTGCAAAAAAATATCATTAAAATTTCTTGAGTTTTCTCTCCGTAAGTTCACAGGTTAATGATTTTCCTGATTGCATGTACAGTACTGTATGTGGAAAGCTAAAACACTGAAATGATTTTAAAGATCCTCATATTGCTTTCTTATTTTCAGAAATTCAATATCTATACATTTAAGAAACTGTTAAGTTGGCGTGTCTGTACATTGAAGATATTTGCGAGAAAAATTATTTGGGGGGGCGTAAGATGAGTAATAGAACACATCAAAATGTTTTTGGGAATTTTTGTCTGTCTGTTTATCTGTTTGTTTATGCACGCATCACGTAAAAACTACTTAACTATTTTAATTGGGGTTTCCACAGATGTATTTGAGAAGATATGTTACTTTGAAATTGAAATGGAAAACGGCCTTTTTTATAAAAAAAAAAAACATAATAATAATAATAATAATCCTTGAAAAAATCATTAGCTTCTCTCAAAATTCAACAGCTGGCGCTGTACATTTTGTTATACGCACTTAGTGCAATTGAAATCCACTTAATATAAAAATATCCTTGAAAATCAACAGATAACTTGTGTCCAACTTGCAGAAGACACACATCTGTTTGTGCATCATTCATGAACACCACTTGCACATTACAGGAACTCAGCTAGAGTTATTGCCAAATCCCACTAAACAATCATGACCTCACTCCAAGCCATTTCCACATGTTTGGGTCATTAAATATGTTCTACATTAAGCAGGCAGTCTAATCATGGCTCGGGCGTACTGAGAAAACTTACTCCTTTAATGGTGTCCAAGCACTAGTAAAACGCTGGGATGAGTGCAATAGTGTAGCAGGGGATTATATGGAGAAATGAAGGGAGTTTTTACTTTCATAACTGTGTCTTGTTATTCTACAAAATCAAAAGCCCAGAGTTCACTTGAACATCCCTTGTATTACTCTGTAAGTTAGACTTAAATTATATTATCTCTGGCATCATGACTAGAGTAAACAGTTTCATGTGCTTTTAAATATAAGAGGATTTGTATGGCGATTTATAAACATTTACAGGCATGTCCATAAATATTTAGACCTCGACAAAATTGTCTACCATAGTATATTAAAGGTGAAATTAAATAATGAAGAGGAGCGCAGCCTGACAGCTTTAATTTGCAGATATTTACATTCAAATCAGGTGAACTGTGTAGGAAATATAGCATTTTGTATATGTGGTCCAACAATAATTACACAAACTAATACTGACATAAATTAAGCTGTCATCCAGATATCACTAAATGCTGGGATTTTTTTCCGAGCTATGCTCTGCCAGTGCATTTATCATCTAAAACTAAACGATTCTTAGTCATGCATGTTAGATAGATTGTCAGAGAGTCACATTGATTAAAATGACCAGTAAAATATAATTCCTAGCCAGGAGTTTTGTTTTTGAAAGTTTCAGATGATGCATCATTGCAAAGAAAGACATCTCTTCTGAGAAACTTCTCACATAGCAGTGTTATCCAGCTAAAAGTCCAGATAAATAAATTATTTATGTTAGAAACCCCAAGGTCATGTCCACACCACTTTTCTATATACCTGATATTGTATAGTCCATTATAATACTTTTATGCAGTAGCATGTGGTGCAAACTGATCCAAATGAGTTCTAAGAATCACTTAAGCCCTTATTATAGGCTGGCATGTGTACAAAGCTCTTGCTTAAAGGCTCTTGCATACAGGCTGCTTTAAATTAACACGGCACAAGCTAGTTATTTTCCTTTGGGTCTGGATGTTGGCAGGACACGTGTTCATTATTTTACCATGGATTTATCTAAACTGTGATAATGATATCACAGAATATGCAAATATGAAGTTAGCCTTGATACCGTCTGTAGCCATCATTAAAATGGCCAGTTTAATGACCTGTGGGATCACACTGCTCAGTTGGCTTTTTTTTATTCAGGCTCCCAGCAAATATAATACATAGGAAATTCAAATCATATCAACTGAGTCTTGAAATGCTTCCAAAACATCCATTATTCTGTGTTTACTGGAAGTGTGTAAAAGTGTGCTGGTGTAGATTTAACACTGGATAGAGAGTAGCTCCATGAGATGAACTTACTACAGAATAAAGCACTTGATCATTGATCAAGTATTTATTTATTCATTCATTCATTTACTTACTTACTGACTCATCGTCTATACTGCCTATACTGCCTGGGGCCTATCCCTGAAAACTTAGGGCACGAGGCAGGGTACATCCCACAATCCGTGCCAATCTGTCACAGGGCACACACACATACTGTACACACACTCACATATTACAGGCAATTTAGGAAACATCAGTTAGCCTAATCTGCATGAGTTTGGACAGTGGGAGTACACAGAAGCGGGAATCGAACCTGGCCAGGAATCGAACCCGGAACAAGGAGGTGCAAGGCAACAGTGCTAACCACTAAGCCACCATGCTTTGTAAAAAAGTGAATTTTCAGATAGGATCTTCATGTTTTGTTATTTTCTAGTTATTTTCCTATCAAATAATAGTATATTTTTTATCAAATAAAAAGAAACATATTTGCTAAATACAATTTCATGCCCTTTAATGTAGTGTAACTTTTTTATATTCAAATCTTTCAATGATCTTAACTTGGCCAATTTAGATTTCCCATGAAAAGACATAAACCTGAAAAAGCGTATCATTCTAAAATGCCTAAATTGTTAAATTATTGCAACTTGAATTTGACGTGGTTACAGATACTACAGATTTTTAGGGGGAAAGCCTTAATTTTGCACATAATGCTTAATTTAAGCAACAATTTTTACAGGTCATATGCTTTTAGAAGCTTATACCAATTTTAGTATCAATACAATACTTAAGAAATATAAATAATTAACATTTTTAATTATTACTGTTTGAAGCGAGACAGTATACAGGTGAAACTCGAAAACTTTGAATATCGTGCAAAAGTTCATTTATTTGAGTAATGCAACTTAAAAGGTGAAACTAATATATGTGATAGACTCATTACATGCAAAGCAAGATAGTTCAAGGTGTGATTTGTCATAATTGAGATGATTATGGCATACAGCTCCAAATCCACAATTCTAGAAAACTTTCTAGGCTCAAGTGTCCCATTTTAATCAGCTAATTAAGCCATAACACCTGCAAAGGGTTCCTGAGCCTTTAAAAGGTCTCTCAATCTGGTTAAGTGGAAGCACAATCATGGGAAAGACTGCTGACCTGACAGTTGTTCAGAAAACCATTATTGACATCCTCTATAAGGAGGGAAAGCCTCAAAAGGTATTTGCAAAAGAAGTTGTTCCCAAAGTGCTTTATCAAAGCACATTAATAGAAAGTTATGTGGAAGGAAGAGATGTGAAAGAAAAAGGTGCACAAGCAGCAGGGATGACCGCAGCCTGGAGAGGATTATCAGCAAAAGGCCATTCAAAAGTGTTGGGGACTTTCACAAGGAGTGGACTGAGGCTGGAGTCAGTGCATCAAGAGCCAGCACACACAGCCGGATCCTGGACATGGGCTTCAAGTGTCTTATTCCTCTTGTCAAGCCGCTCCTGAACAACAAACAACGTCAGAAGCGTCTTACCTGGGCTAAAGAAAAAAAGAACTGGTTTGTTGCTCAGTGGTCCAAATTCCTCTTTTCTGATAAGAGCAACTTTTGCATCTCATTTAGAAACAAAGGATGCAGAGTCTGGAGGAAGAATGGAGAGGCACACACTGCAAGATGCTTAAAGTCCAGTGTGAAGTTTCCACAGTCTGTGTTGATTTGGGGAGCCATGTCATCTGCTGGTATTGGTCCACTGTGCTTCATTAAGTCCAGCCGTCTACCAGAAGATTTTGGAGCACTTCATGCTTCCTTCCACAGACTTTATGGAGATGCTGACTTTATTTTCCAGCAGGACTTGGCACCTGCCTACACTTGCCAAAAGCACCAAAACCTAGTTCAATAACTGTGGGATTACTACGCTTGATTGGCCAGCAAACTCGCCTGACCTGAACCCCATAAAAAATCTATGTGTCATTGCCGAGAGAAAGATGAGAGACTGAACAATGGAGAAGAGCTGAAGGCCGCTATTGAAGCATCCTGGTCTTCTATAACACCACAGCAGTGCCACAGGCTGATAGCTTCCATGCCACACCGCATTGAGGCAGTAATTGCTGAAAAAGTGGCCAAAACCAAGTACTGAGTACATATGCATACTTATACTTTTCAGAGGTCTGATATGTTCTACGTACAATCCTTGTTTTATTGATTGCATGTAATATTCAAATTTTCTGAGATTGTGGATTTGGAGTTTTCATGAGCTGTAAGCCATAATCATCTCAATTATGACAAATCACGGTTTGAACTATCTTGCTTTGCATGTAATGAGTCTCTCTCATATATTAGTTTCTCCTTTTAAGTTGCATTACTGAAATATATGAACTTTTGCACGATATTCAAATTCTTCGAGTTTCTCCTGTAGACTGTCTGAAATCAATTATACAGCTCTGTCCAGACCCATAGGATGTGAATTCATTCCTTAAAAATCTTATCGAATTGGATGTCTTGTTCATGGATCAGTTTATAGCATCACTCAGGGTCATAATAATAATAATAATAATAATAATAATTAAAAAAATAATAATAGAGATGATGATGATGATGATGAAGAATAATAGTAGGTGCCAATTAAAAAATAATAATAAATAAAATTAAAAATGTCAAAGAAAATATTATATTCTGCTTAAATGATTTGTTCATGTAAACATACATAAACAAAAGTTTGGGATCACTTTCTAACTCCATGGTCGTTCCTGATTTTTATCTCTTTCTACGTTATAAAGCAATGCTGAATTTTGCAAATGGACTTGACAATACTGTTCTAAGCTTCACCATTTCAATAACTACAATTTCTATTCAATAGTTCAACTTTATTTTCGATGCATCATGTCCAGACTGCACCGTTTAACGCCACGCCTAGAAAATCAACGGCCTGAGTCAGTGTGTAGTTTTGGTTTTTAGTAAACTTTGCAAGGAGAAGCCAGTTTACCTGCAAGTATTCCTCGAATTCTTCACGCTTGGAGGTTAGAAACTCATAGTTTTTTGGTCCGATTATTCGTTTAGAAGGGAGCTGTGCATCCTGGAATGAACCTGTGTACGAGGAAAATACTTTAGATAAAATGAGCTAAAAGAGTCGGGGGGCTAAAAAAAACAAAAAGAGGAAAATCGTGTGCACCGTGGAACTCTGTGAGCTTGGACTCGAGGACGTAGAACTCCAGGTACCTCCTGAAGACTGACCAGCGGTCTGTCTCATGCCCCACTGAAACGAGAGAGAGAGAGACAGACAGACCAAAGGGGAAGAGTTAAACCATGGGAAAAAGAGAGTGAGACATGGTGAGGATGAGGCGGAGATGGATAGACGCAGAGGGGTCAAAACGGATGGAGAGAGAGAGAGACAGACAGGGAGAGACCAGAGAGGGACAGAGAGAAAGAAAGGAAGAAAAAGAGAGACAGTGAGAAAAAGAGGGAGTTTGAGAAAAAGACAGACAGATCAATGAGAAAGACATGCATGTAACAGTAAGACGAGAGACAGAACAGGAATTGAGAGAGGAAGGGAGACAGAAAAACAGAGAGAGAGTTAGAGGGGAAGGAAGGAGGGAGGGAGGGTGAGGAGAGGAAGGAAGACAGTGGTAGAGGGAGGTAGATGGACAGGAAGAAAGTGAAAAGAGATGGAGAGATAGACAGTGAGAAGGAGAGAGAGACATACAGAGAGAGACAGGGAGAAAGATGGAAGTGGTTAGAGGGAAAGATAAAGGAGAGAGAGAGAGAGAGAGAGAGAGAGAGAGAGAAAAAGAGAGAGTGAGAGAGAAAGAGAGAGAGAAAAAGAGCAGAAGAGAGAGAAAGAAAGAGAGAGAGAAAAGAGAGAGTGAGAGAGAAAGAGAGAGAGAAAAAGAGCGGAAGAGAAAGAAAGAAAGAGAGAGAAAGAGAGAGAAAAGAGAGAGTGAGAGAAAGAGAGAGAGAAAAAGAGCAGAAGAGAGAGAAAGGAAGAAAGAGAGAGAGAGAGAGAGAGAGAGAGAGAGAGAGAGAGAGAGAATGAAACTGTTAGTTTTAAAACATTTCAAGTCTGACGTTGTTTAATTCTTTTAAAGAAGATTAAAATCCATCTGTCTCTGTTTCTGCGTTCTTTAAATCTCCCTCAGCAGGACTGAGACCAGGACCTGAGTCAGCCAGTTTGTGTGAGTGTGTGTGTGTGTGTGTGTGAGTGTGTGTGTGTGTGTGTGTGTGGTGGAGTGATAAGTCTAATTAAAAACAGGTGCTTATCACACCACACACAGATTTCCGCTCCAGGTCTTGGTGTTTGTCTAACGGCTGGAACCCTGTAGCGTGTGAACTCGGAGGCGTTAGAGGTGAATCTTCTGCCCCACACCTTGCTCGCGGTCGTGTCGCTCGACGTCGATGCAGAAGACCGGAACGCGCTCTTTCTTAACTTCGTCGTCATAGAAGTCTACGAAGGGAATAGAGATGATCCACGCCGCCAGGTTGCGCTGCGTTCCTGGAGTAGCCACCACCTCCACCGGGACGGGGCCGTCGTCCTCCACCACCACAGTCGCCTCCTCCACCTGACACACACACATGGAGGAAGGTCTAAATAAGAACAAGCACTGAATGACGCAGGTGTGTGTGTGTGTGTGTTAGACACACCATGTCCTCCTCTCCATCGACCATGCTGTAGGAAGGCGGCATCGCTCCTTCCAGCGTGCTGCTCCTAAACACGCCCTTCAGCTTGCTGCCGATGCGGCTGATCCCGAACGACTCGCCGCGTTTGGGTGGGTTCCTGCACAGGCACACACATTTTACAGCCGCGTGAGAAACCGAAGCGAGAAAAATGCCCGAAACAGACAACACTGCAGACTGGAAGAAAAAAACGTATAAAGTAAAAAGGACAGTTTAAAGTATATCGATCAGACATTTGTTCAAAGATTTATCAAGAGCTTATAAGGTGCATCCGAATTCTCACACACGTTCCAAGTCACGCAAGATGTAAATCCAAACACAGGCACAACGGCACGCGAAACGCAAAGCACGCAGAGCATCCACGCAGAGTGAAGCATGCTGAACAAATTAGATTTCTTAAACATCCAACACACACACACACACACAGCCTGACTCACTTCAGCGTTTTGGGGTGAGACTTTGGGAGTCGGGGCCGCAGTGTTAGGATGGTTTTGATAGACGGACGACGTGACGTAGGTGAAGATTTCGCGCTGCCGATAACGTTACCCCGTCGTGCGGGGGTGACGCTCGGTCTACATGTCAGTTGTGGAAGCGTACAACACAATCCGGTTGCCCCAGGCAGGCAGCATTGGGTGATATGAGAGACACCAGTCAGTCTTAACACTTTGTACTTTACCTGTTAAGAAGAACTAAGTGTGTCGGTGATCGTAAGGTGTCGTTTCAAAGTTTAAGTCACGTGGTCTCATTCTCATTGTTTTGTCTGGCAATCACGCCCGCCACAGAAAAAAACGTAATGACGAACCTCTGGCTAGATTTACATTTACAGCATTTGGTAGACGTCTTTAACAACCAGAGCGACTTACATTTTTATCTCATTATACACCTGAGCAGTTGAGGGTTAAGGGCCTTGCTCAACGGTCCAACAGGGACAACTTAGTGGTCATGGGATTTGAACCTGGGATCTCCCGAACCCGCAGTCCAACTCCTAAACCACTGAGGTACCCCTGACCTCGCACGGATTTTACCGAACACATGACGAGACCAAATAACAAAGGCTCCAACTGTTCTTTACACCATGTTCGAGGTCAGTGTACCAGCAGATTTACAATATGGTGATATTTACAGCTGTCGCATCAGGTATGATTTAACCTCATGATTCCTAGTCTGTCTGACAAGTGACTGAGGTCACTGTTTGTGCTCTTACATCACACTTTTAGCTGTTTATTATGTAGTATAGAAAACAAGACTGGAGTTTTAAGGAAACCTCTGCAGCAAACCTAACACTGATTTAGATATTGTCTCGTGTTTGTGCTGCTGTAAAACTGCAAAAAAGAGTCAGGGCGTCTCCATTTAAATAGACCTGCTCCTGGAGTGGCAAAACAATATCATCAGAATTATCGCGATATCCTCCTCTGGGTGGAGGAGCTATAAACGTTGGTGAGAGACCATTTTAAAGGGATCCACAGGGCAGACGGGAGCAGCTGTTTAAAGGTCAACCACAGGAATCAGAATTGCGCAAATATACAAATCTAAAAGTGGCGAATGGTATGTGGGAGAATTGGCGAACTCTCACACCGCACAGGGCCAAAATTCAACTTCAGGGCTTTGACACAAAGCGATGCACTGGGCAGGGATGCAGCACTGCTTATCGCAAAGAAGCATGGTGGTTTTTAGCATCATGTTTATCAGCATGGACTGGTTAGCTGGGCAGGACTTAAAGCAAGACGGACCGAGTCGATTTAAGGGCAATCTTGGAAGAAATCCTGTTCCAATCTGCGAGACACTTTAACATGTTCTAACAAATTTCCTCAATCAAGGGACGAAGATGTGTTCGAACACAAACTGGTTTACTGTATCTGACTGGTGGGCTTGGGCAACTTCCGTATTCATGAAAATTCCCTAACTGCTCCTAGTGACGAAATTCGTGGAAAATTTAGAGTATTGTGAGCGTTTCTCAAGAATTCTTTTGAATATTAAAGCGTGAGAGAAAAGACGGAGACAAAGACAAAGTATTTGCTCCATAGTTCATTAAATACAAACCAACCCCGCCAATTGGACACATGACCATCCCAACACTCACAGGGAAAAATAAACGGAGCCATTTGTCTCCAGTTACTTTCAAATAGATAAAAAATTACCTTCATGGTGAATAAATTGAAAATAAATTCAACCCACTGAAACAGATGTGTGATTACAGTAAATTAGGCAAACTAGGCCTGATAACAGACCCATCCCGCTCTAATATTCACAAATCAAGCACCACACACACATTAAAAAACAAATAAATAAATAAAAACGCCCCCAAGTGGCGCAGTGGTAAAGTGCTGCTTCATCATCCGGAGATCGCGAGTTCGATTCCCGGGTGATGCTGTAACTTCTCGCAGGCGAGAGCCTAGAGAGAGCTGATTGGCCGAGCCCTCAACTCTTTTAGCTGTTTATCATGTGTTATAAAACTGGTGCTGTTAGAAAACAAGACTTTAAGACCTCTGCACTTTATCTAAATCAGCAAACCGAACACTGATTTGGATTGCTAACACATGCACATCATGTAGAGCATATTACAAGGGTGAGCCAACAATTCTCTGCACTCAGTTCATTTCAATTGACTTTCAGAAAAGTCAAATACATAATTTTTCCACATAATCTTCATGCTTTTTAATACACTTTGGTCCATCTTTGTCCATCAACAAGTGCTCTTTTCCCTCATTAAAAATGTTCCAGGCTGAACTGCAAGGAAAGAGTGCACCGCTGTCTTCATTTCTTCATCAGAAGTGAATCTTCGTCCTCGTAGGGCTGCTTTCAGGGGACCAAACAGATGAAAGTCTGATGGAGGGCGAGATCAGGACTATAAGTGTGCGGACGTGCATCGTCGTGCGAGATACTGATGCCCTTGGATATCAGTCCTTTGTGTTTAATCTGAAGTTTAGACTTCAGCTCTTCAATACGTGTCTTACTGTAACAAGCACTGATGATTGTTCAACCTTTTTCTCTGATAATGATCCCTTGAGAATCCCAGAAAAGTGTAAGCATCAATTTTTCCAGCTGATGGTTGACTTTTGAACTTTTTCTCGGTCTGCGATTGAGGATGTTTCCGTTCTGTACTCTGCCGTTTACGCTCAGACTCGTAGTGATGAATCCACGTGTCAGGATTCTCTTTAAAAAACTTTCACCTTCTTTAGAATTTCGGACGTCATTTTGTTTGCAGATATCAACACGGTTCTGTTTAGTCCGTGAGTCGTTTCGGCCCCAGGTACATCCTCATACCACCAAAAATAATCATCATAATGAATCATTGCACGCTGCTTCTCTTTATAAAATGTAACATGTTCATAGAAAATTATTGTGTTATATTTACCAGATCTTTATTTCATAAGTGTGCTACCTTTGAGATAAAATGCTCACTACACAACCCCCAGTGATCCACAATGGAGCTTCATCTTTGACCAGGACTGGCCCCTGTTAAGCAAAGAACAAATGTCTCTCTTCTTGTTGTCAGTAGGAAACTGGTGAAGCAAAACTCTTTGCTGCGCTCAATAACGGTCCTGGATTGTAAAACCGCAGACAGATTGCCAGACAAAATAGCGGCTGGTTTGGTTTGACATCAAGTCTGGCATCATACACGAGAGCTTTACTTGACTGTGAAGAACAAAGTCTAAAGACCTGAAATCCAAAGGAGGTCCTCTTTGTCTCTCTTTGTCTATATGCAGCTTGTTAACCATCATTAACAATAATCTGCCTGCTATACCCACCCCTAACCGCTATTGCACTGCTCAAGGGAGGGGCAGAACTGGAACATGTCTGGATTTGAGGATGTGAGAATTCACATTTAATGACACTCCACCACAAAAAATCAGCAAACACAAGTCATAATATAATGAAACACTACCATGAGGTTAGCTCATGGTACGTATATAAAAATTCCCATGAAATTGTGTTCTAACACATCTTCGTCCCTTGATTGAGGAAATTTGTTAGAACATGTTAAAGTGTCTCGCAGATTGGAACAGGATTTCTTCCAAAATTTAGAGATTGTGAGCGTTTCTCAAGAATTCTTTTGAAAATTAAAGCATGACAGAAAAGAAGTATTTGCTCCATAGTTCATTAAATACAAACCAACCCTGCCAATTGGATACTTGACCATCCCAACACTCACAGGGGAAAAAACGGAGCTATTTGTCTCCAGTTACTTTCAAATAGATAAAAAATTACCTTCATGGTGAATAAATTGAAAATAAATTCAACACACTGAAACAGATGTGGGATTACAGTAAATTAGGCAAACTAGGCCTGATAACAGACCCAACCCGCTGTAATATTCGCAAATCAGGCTCCACACATTTAAAAAAAAAAAAAAAAAAAAAACACCCCCAAGTGGTGCAGTGGTAAAGTGCTCGGTTTATCATCCGGAGATCGCGAGTTCGATTCCCGGGTGATGCTGTAACCTCTCGCAGCCGAGTGTCTAGAGAGAGCTGATTGGCCGAGCTCCCTCAGAGGGGCGGGATAAGAGGTACTTAGTGCTCGAACATTAATCACGACTCTACAGCCAATCAGGGGCGTCTGTGAGCTCACGCTAGCGCATATGGGATGAAGAAGCGCACTGCCAGCAGACAGTGATGGAGCAAGGGAGAACTCTTTGTCCCCTGCTCTCAGAAGAAGGAGGATCTAATGAATGAAATAAATGAAAAATTAGAAGAAGAAACAAATTGTTCCAGACTTGGAACAAAAACACAGAACGTGGCGGCGGTGTAAACAAAAGCTACAGATTCCATTTAGGGGAAAAAGTGAGTCTCGGATAATAAATCTGCCTAGGCGTAGTGTGAGTGTGTGTGAAACAGAAAGAGTTACTCGGCATATATTTCAACCTGCCCACCCGCAACTCACAACATTTTCTCTAAAGGTTATCCAAACCTTCCCAACCCAACGGTATGTTTGCAGGTCTCGTGCGTCGACCCATGCATCCTCAGTCTTGAGAAGAATGCGTCACACCTAGCAAAAGGGTCAGCCCTGCCTCTTCACTAAGTTAAGAGTTTTTGCTCGGAGACCGGTCTTAAATCGTTCTTAAGATTTTAATCCATGTTAGTCGCTCTCTGACAGGATTCATCTGTCAGAATTTTCATGAATACGGCGCCAGATGTGCTTAGAGGCACCTCCGGGAAAACCGGACATGGGCTGAATATTTGTGCAAGGCTCTGGTTACACATATGGGTCCGTGTGGATGTAGTATTCGGGACACGCTGGCAACAAAAATCCACGATTTTTACTGGCTGAGCTCAAATTTCACACAGGTGATAAAAAAAAAAAAAAAACATACAAAAGTGCCAGATACAGTGTAGTGCAGCCTGCATGCAGTGCGATTAAGGGGTCACACATGACACAGGCCCATAAGCATGCTGAGACACTTACCTTAAATCATCCAAACTCAAATTCCTAGAATAACAGGCACAACGAGGTTACTGCAGGAAAGCATGAACATCTGGACTATGGTACGAGTAACGAAACAGCTGTGAGGCGTACACTCCAACGCATTTTATAATAAATGAGGGTTATATGAATAATTAAGTAGTGGCTTTACAAGTAAAATGGGACACACATAAAGGCACAAAAGACACACACACACACACACACCTGTTTAGCTTGGCATTTCTAGGAGGAGATTCAACACCGCACAGCAGGTGTCTGAAATACTGCAAAAAACAAGGAGAGAAAGATGTACAATTAACAATGCATGTAAACTTTTAACTCTGCGGGTGTTATTGCTCTCTGAGTGGAAAAAAAAAGTGTCAGGGATGACATCATCAACGGCTGGTTATTTGTTCTTCATCCAATTTTGGGATGTATTTGGCAGGGCAATTTATAAGGGTGGTTGTTGAAACTAGTTATGCATGATGGCATAGTGTACTGATTTTTACATGTTTATTTTTCTTTCTTTTTTTTACTATGAAGCTACAAGCTGCTTAATCAAAACACTATCACAGATTTACAACGTCTAAACATAGGAACTGTGACCTGAACAGAGCCCTGTGGTGTGTACACTTTACTAAAAACGGGGGGAAAATTTAGAGCACTATGTTTCCTGATACATTTTAAACAATACTTTAATATAACATAATGCAGTATAATGTAAATAAAATATACTTTGAACATGTTCAAGTAAAATACTGTTCCAATCCTGTTTTAAAACCTTAAACGAGATATCACTGAAGAAAGCGATACTCTGTACTGATTACCTCATCACTGTGGCAGAACATCGGCGTGAAGACACTCTCCAGCAAAGACAGGACGTGCTCGTAGGCCTCGAAGAGACACGTCATCTTTTGCAGCTTCACCACGTCTGGGTACGGGCCCTCTGCAACTACGGAGAGAGAAGGAGAAAAAGCAAGAGGTTAAAAAAAGTGACAGATATTGAAATCTTTTGAAAGATTGAGATGTTGAGATCTTACATATAAATTTTCAATGTGGTCCTAAAACATGAATAAAAAAATATATATATATTAGATTTTTTTTAAAAAGAAATACTGTATGTATGTCACGTTCATCATTCTGAACTGTTTCTTGTTGTCTGTGGTTTCTATATTTATGGCTATAGTTTGTAGGGACGGGAATCAGCCTGATATAATATTATCACAACACTTCGTTGCTGATTCGATTGAAATTGTGATTCTATAATTATCACGATTTTATAAATATCCCAATTCGATATTACATTTTTCCTAAATTTTTTGTACCATTTTAACACTTTAATAAGTTTAATGATTCATTAAATGTAGCCTGTTCCTTATACCATTAGCTTTCTCACTTAAAAACCAAGTGCAGATTTTTAACAATACAAACACATTTCAAATACAAGAGTTGAACCTTTAACGCTCACAGAGTTTGGAAAAAAAAATGGCAGTTTAACGCGTGCAATTTTTGATAATGTAACCCCATAAAAATGAGTTTCTGTTGCGCCATTTGGAAGCTTCTGTTCTCTATACAGAATCGCTTATATCTGAGATTGATCAGCTGATCCCCAGTCACGGCCAATCAAACTGAAAAACAGACAATTCTGGTCACTGGCCGATCGACCGGTTCATCTCTGTTATAAATCGATTTGTAATCAGTGTGGTGATATCATGGTGGTGTAAATCGGCAAACAAAAGAATCGTGATTCATAACCTAATAAAGATTTCCTCATCTCTAATAGTTTACGCAACTGTTCGTGTTGTACACGTAGGTACAGTAGGTTTGTAAATCTCTAGGCACATGATTCATAACTTCGCTGCTTTCCAACTGAATGATGAAAAACAGAGCTCCTTCGAAGCGGCGTACAGCACGTCAACAGACAGGAATGCCTGTAACCCAGGAGCTGTCCTTGTTTATAATATGACAACGCTCCAGACTTTGCAAAGTATATTCTAGTTCAACAAAAACAACCAAGTAGAAGCAGGAGCACACTGGACATAATGAACCAATCGCATCAAAAGTCTGGGTGAAGCGAACCCCTCTAGGCCACCGAAAAAAGAACAATGAATCAGCTCTCTGGACTTCTGCCTGGAAAGTCTTCACACTGTTTATCTCTTACGGCTGAGAGATTGACAGCGGGTGATTAAGTTATATGGAAAATCTGATGACAAGGCCGTCACCATTATCGGAGCAATGAATGGAAAAAAAAACTCTCGAGTGCAGATCTCAGAGACGTAGAGATGTACTCACCGGTGCGGATTTCCTCGATGATGAAGGGATCGAAGCTGATCTTATCGATGCTCTCCTCTAGGCAATACGTCACGTAGATCTTCTGTATCTCGGCGTGCAGGAGCTGCATCTCAGAGTCACTCAGCTCCGGACGCAAGATCTTATCATTGAACTCCTCTACACACATACACACACACACACATACTGAATTAGGGCCCCAGTTCAATGGCATGAGCACTATGTCGTCATATTGTGCGAGAGCCCTCTTGTTCTTTTAAGGATTTATTTTTCCACCATCCGGAGCTTTTTGGGGGTCTTAACATGATCAAAGCTATCAAATTTAAAGAAATACGCAGTGCATACCATGAGCATAATCTTAAAGAGGTCGTTCCTCTACATAAAACATGTACACACTATGAGGATGGTCTTGAAGATTCTAGCAGAGTCTGTATCTCTACATGAAAAAACATTAACGTGTTAAAATCTAAAAACGTGTAAAAAAAAAAAAAAAAAAACGAGTTAAAAGTTAAGATTCTGAATCTTGTGGGAAGACAAATGTACAGTAAGTATCTCAAGTATGTTTGGTCTTGCCATTGGTGTATCTGAAGCTGAGACTGTCTACAATTTAAACACACAAATACTGCACATGTCTTAATACGTCTCGTACTTGATCCCAAAGCTGTTCGGTCTTTTCACAGGCACGTTTGGTTTCTGCTGTTATTGCTCCTACGCTCACCTATAGCGAGGCAGAACTGCAGCACATGCACGGCTCCTTCCTGTTTGAGGAAACTCATAAAGCGGAACAACAGGTCCTGCTGCTGGCGAATCTCCTTCAGGTCCAGCTTCAGCACCTGACACACAGATGAAAGTCATTACACACTAAATTATATATAAACACACACTCGCACAGGATATTCTGTTGTTATAACTGTTGAAGAAATTTTCACAAGAAAATCACACACACGGCATAACAAAATCCCCCAGATATTCATTTCTAGGACTCACGGAGGGATTTCTGTTGCGTGGGTCTGCATATTTCTGCAGGAAGGGCACCAGTGCGGACGGAGGCTCAGTTGCTGACTCGGGCTAACAGAGAAACAAAGAAAATCATTTCTATAACTAAGAAACTTCAACATTAAAAATCACTAAAGCCTATGAAATTACTGAAGGTGGTCTATGTGTTCTAGGTGTTACTTTTTTTTTTTTTTTTATCGGCGTGTGCCGAATCCTCAAATGTTCATGTATTAATGCACTTAACATCATCATTTAACAATAAGGCACATTATTTCGCACTTTTCTCCGTGCCGTGACAAGTCGAGGATGCTTTGTTCATTTAAATTAAGAGAAAAAAAGAGAAACAAAAAGAAACACTCGTTGAGAAAATAACTTTTACAGCATAAATAACAGGAACGACCAGGAGCGTTCAAGTAAAACAGGGACTTTTGATGAAATTTCTGATGAACTAAGGCATAAAGTTAAAAAAAAAATACTTCAAGCGCAGTACAGTGACGAGACTCTCAGTAAAATATTCAAATGGTTTAGTCGTTTTAAAGAAGCAGAACATTTGCGGACCTATGGATAACTTGAAGAAGAGACGCATCTGTCCTGCACTACTTGTCACCACGTGCACATTACAGGAACTCAGCTGGGAGTTACTGCCGTCCTGACCTCGCTCCAAGACATTTTCACATGTTTGGGCCATTAAAGGAGTTCCTGGGAGGCCAGTGTTTCAGGCGTAAAGTCCGATCATGGCTCTGGCGTACTGAGAAAACCTTCGATCTTGTCCAAGCACTAGTGCAACACTGAGATAAGTGCATTAGTGTAGCAGGGGATTATATAGAGAAATAAAAGGAGTTTTTACTCTCATAACTGCGTTCTGTTATTCTGCACAATCAAGAATCTCAGTTTGACTTGAACGTCCTCCGAACTTGCTCCGTATGCCTTAATTAACAATGATGAAATCCAATCTTTGGGCAGATTGCTGTGGTGGAATAAAACATTAAGTGTCTGCTGTTACTGGAAAACATGCTTGTAACAGTAACTCCACTTCATAACTTCGTAACTCCACGTCACACCACACCTTTGCTGAGAACTTTCCAAAAGCAGTACACTTCCCAGTACCCCATTGTTTATAGTAACATTCTCTGGTTTTCTATGGCACATTCACGTAGTGTTTACAGTTCATCGCTCGTGAGGTACTGTTAAACAACCTCGATATTCAGTCACCCAGGCTAAAACAAACAGCCTCGTCCTCTTCGACATATTTGATAAATTGTCAAGAAATTCATCTACCCTTTTTGTTATTTAAATAAATCCAGCGTTGACAGGTCACTAAGCCAGGGATGGTTTGTTTTAGTCATTTGTTTTAGTGATATCAGTACAAAAATAAGTCTGGATAAGATTAGCAGATCTAAATGACAGATTAGTGTAAAGTCGCTTACAGGCGTGTCATCGATGAACAGGAGCACCATGTGGTTCACTGTGTCCTGGAAACAGCAACGAAAAGAGATTATTATGGGGGAAAAAGCAAACATGTTTTTCATCTAGTAAAAAAAAAAAAATGCAATATTAGCTTTAATAGTAGTTGGTCAGTTGTTCAAATGTAAGTGTGCAAATTTGAGAAAATAGGACATATTCTGTACATTCCTTTTTCCATATTAGTAACGTTTGCACAACAGTGTTACTGTATTCTCAAACCTTGTTAGTCAGGAAAAGTCACAGGTTGTGGACACGGTATTGTTGCTATAGCAACAACAAGTACTTGCACATAAATCAATTTTTAAAGAGTTTTTATTATTATTATTATGATTTCTCAAGGGTTTCTAGTGTGTGTACATGCAAAAAAGAAATATGCATATATTTTTATTATTACCCTCATAAAAAGTTTGTACTTGACTATCTGTCATATAAAAGTAGCAACATGCTTCTTATACATTTCTTACATCCTACTGTACATTACTGCTATTTGCACTTATCATCATACGTGATGTACACTATGGTTACTTGCACCAGCATGCACATTTACTTTATGTAAAGTGCTGATCTGCGTCTAGTCTATAACAATGGTACAGTGTTTTACGTTGGGCTGAACTTTGAGTGTCACAAACAGCCAGAATGAAATTCCTTGTATGTTTCAACATACTTGGCGAATTAAACCCGATTCTGCTTTAAATGAAAAGTAAGATGGATTCGCTACAATAGAAGTACAATATTACAGTATAGTATAATAAATGTGCATCTGTTCTGTCTAAATGTCCATGACTGAATCCTGGGGTGTTCAAATTTTCAAGTTACTTGTTAAAGCTCGTTTGCTAATGATCGCTTGTACATGGTATCGCTAAAAAGTAACTCGTCTACTGTAGGTGTATTATATATATATATATAAAAATAAAAACACTATTTTTAATACCGTAATACTTAATGCTTCTTATCTCCTGATTCATGCTTCATTTTTTGTAAACATGCATACACATTTATATTTTAATCAGATAAAAAGAAGCACATTTGCTAAATACGATTTCAGGCCCCATTATGTCTGTAGTGTCCGTAACCTTTGTGAATTCAAATCTTTTAAATGATCTTAACTGTCATTCAGATTTCAATTTAGATTTCACATGAAAAGACGGAAACCTGAAAAAGTGTATTATTCTAAAATGCTAAATTGTTAAGATATTGCAACATGAATCCGACATGGTTACGGACACTACAGATTTCTATTGCTTTTTAAGCTTTTGCCAAAAAACATCTCTCATGCAAAGCACTGAGCTCGCCCTGAAACTTTAATGGTATGTGTGTGTGTGTGTGTTAACAATAATAATTGAGCAGATTACAAAAAGCTATTTCAAACTGAATAAACTATTGTTTTCTATGTATTATGGCCACATAACATAAGGTGTGTGTCTAATTTAGAGCATTTAAACAAAACCACTGTTGTTAGTCATTTGGGATGAAAGAAATCCTTAATTTTGCACTGAATGCTTTAATTTAATCAACAGTTTTTACAGGCCTTATGCTTCTAGAGGCGCACAGCCATTTTATCAGTATTCATAAAGAAATCTAAATAATTTGCATTTAAAATGATTATTGTTTCAAGCAAGACGCTGGAAAATGGCCAATTTCATGGGCTTTCAGTAGCAACAGACTCATTGTGTGTGAGTGAGCTTGGGTCAGTGCTTGAGAGACATCTTACTTACAGGGTCGGCCATGAAGTCCATGGTTGGGAGAAACACAGAGCCAGTCATGACCTCTCGAATCAGCAGTGATAGAGATCTGAAAGCGGGACGACACAGGAAAACGTTTAAGGAGTGCTCGGACGTTAAGGTACTTGGAGGATTGGGGGAAAAAAAATACAGTGTAAGAAGAACGAAACATTTAAGAGCTTATTTTAGCATAAATATTCTTTTTTTTTTTTTATTTCTCTCATTTTTGTGAAGCTGCTTTGAGACAATGACTATTGTTAAAAAACGCTATATAAATAAAATTGAATTTAATTATTTTATAGGAACTTGGTGGTGGTAATAACATTACATGTTTTGTAAACATGAAACTTGGCCAATTTAGATTTCACATGAAAAGACAGAAACCTGAAAAAGTGTATTATTCTAAAATGCTAAATTGTTAAGACATTCCAACATGAATCTGACATGGTTACGGACACTACAGATTTTTTTGCTTTTTCAACGACATTGTGTGCATGATCTGCACCTGCAGTCTGTAGCTTTAGGTGGCATGACGTAAGGAAAGAGCATTTCCGTGAGCTTGCGTAAGTAGAGCAGCTCGTCCCGGCGACTGCGCAGGGCCACGTGCAGATCCGAGCCGTACTCCTCCAACGCCACCTGCTGCAAGGGCCGGTTTTTATCCACTGCACACACACACACATACACACACACACAAAACCAAACTCAGAGCATTAATATTATTATTAGAAAACCTCAGCTTCCTGTGTTCATCATATCGTATATTTGGAGTTGCACTTTAAGTCACATGACTGACCTTTCTGCTGTGCTTTAGCAGCAATCTCTATGTGCTTCATCGCTGCTTTCAACATTTTGCCCGTGATGGCAGAAGAAACGTTCGCCTGGACAAAGGAAGTGGCAATGCACAAAAAAAATAAATAAATAAAAATCACATGGTGAACTTAATTACAAAAAAAAAAAAAAGACTTTTATTATGTAGTAGGGATGGAAATCACCACATGATATAATTTCATCACAATACCTCTCCACGAGTCTATAAGTATCACTATTTTATAACTTGACAGTTAAGAGTTTAGAGAGCTCCACCTGTAGGATCATAATGGCATGGCAATGTTTTTTTCTCTCTCAAATGCAAACATATATAACTTAAAAATAAAATAAAAAATTAATTTAGAAGTCAGATGCACAAATTACCACACAGAAGAATCATGATACGTAACTTAATAGTAACTTTTTTTCCTCATCTCCATTATCCAGTAAATGTTCTTCATTGATATAAATGGTATAATAATAAATAACCCAAATAATCATCATTTTAAAAAATCATTACACTGTTTAAAAAAATTTTTTTAATCTAAAATTCTTTCTTACTATCTTTCTTCATCATTATACAAAATGTATTTCAATTATGAACCACGTCAGCACGGTGGTTTAGTGGTTAGCACTGTCGCCCTGCACTTCCAGGGTCCGGTTTCGATTCCCACCTTGGGTCTTGTGTGCATGTTTGAGTTTGTATGTCCTAGAGATGAATCAGCCGATCATCCAGTGACCAAAATGAGTTGGTTTTCAGTTCGATCGGCCATGACCGGTGATCGGCCGTCCCGCCTCAGGTACTGTATATATACGATTCTGTAGCGAGCGCAGATGCCTCCACGTGGCGCAACAGAACCACGTTTTTTATGGTGTTACTTTATCAAAGATCGTGTGCATTAAAAGCAAGTAACATGCCTTTTTCTCATGCTTACACCAGTCATAAAAAAAATAATGTCATAATGGATTGGTTACATTTATTTAATCTTTAAACTTTTCGTTTTAAAGTTTAACATTGTATCAAAATGTAATATCGAATCAGGATATTCATAAAATCGAGATACTTATAGAATCGCAATTTTAATGGACACCTAGGTATCATGATGATATCGTATTGGGAGGTGATTGTGTCCATTTTTATAACATTCATATTCCTATTATAATTATGAATTTTTGACACCAATTGTTTGTTCTTGTTTTTTTATTTCCTGTTTATATCATCTGATTTAAATGATGCAAATTTACATAATGTCATTTATGGTTTATATATGCTGAATTTCATTGTTCATTAATGACAGTTAATGTAGTAACATATCCAACACAATTTTTGCTTATTTTCATTTAAAAAGTATTAGTATTAGTATAAGGTATTAGTATTATTATTACATTAATAACTAGCACTAGACAAAGTAAAAATGTAGCCATGCGGCAACAAATCAGAGAAAGGCATGATTGTGCTTTATCATCGTTTAACGTGCCGCTCACCTTCTGTGCTCGCCGAACCAGAACGGAGGCGAAAAACCGAAACGTCTGCCTGAGTTCGTCCACGCAGGCTTCGTCATCCGTAATGTCCCTGAACAGCACAAAATCCTGACATGGATTAACTACATACACAAATAAACCACCAGTGGAAAAAAAGACTGACTCTCCAAGGAAATGATAGATAATATCTGATTGTGCGTTGCCGTACCTGTACCATGGATACACAAAGTTCTCTAGGACCAACTCCAACACCTGGACACCAGTGAGACACAGAGGATTATAGATAATACAGTAGAGATAACGTGTGATTCGTTACTGTGCTGAGTGAACATGTGGTTAGTGTGCACACCTCTCTGATGGAAGCGTCCACCTTCGAGTAGACCTTCAATCCCAACCACGGCTGGTAGTTTTCCAGAAGAAGAGCTGGTCTATGAATAAGAACAATCGAGGTGCCTTGTAATATTGTAATAATTAATGTAATATTATATGTTGTAATACTTTGGGACACAAAATATTAAAAACTTACTAATATGCATATATCTACAGCTTCCATTAAGCATTCAATGAAATTGAAACACTGACCAATTTAGTGTTGGAGGTTTCATGGCTAAATTTGACCAGCCTTCATTGATTGCACATTCCACCAGTAAGAGCAGAGTGTGAAGGTTTGATTAGCACATTAATAGCACAGTTTTGCTTAAAATATTGCAATGCACACAACATTATGGGTGACATATCAGCGCGTCTCTTGGCGCATCTGTGACCAAGACAGCAAGTCTTTGTGATGTATCAAGAGTCACGGTATCCATGGTAATGTCAGCGTACCACCAAGAAGGACGAACCACATCCAACAGGAGTAACTGTGGACTCAAGAGGAAGCTGTCTGAAAGGGATGTCCGGGTGCTGACCCGGATTGTATCCAAAAAACATAAAACCTCAGATGCCCAACTCACTGCAGAATTAAATGTGGAGCTCCACAGGGTTAATGTACATGGCCAGGTTGCTACAGCCAAACCATACCAAACGTCGGTTTCAATGGTGCCAGCAGTGAAAATCTTGAAAAACTACCGAACCATTCTGGAGGAACATGTGCACCCAGTGGTTTAAACATTGTATCCTGAAGGCATTGCCGTGTATCAGGATGATAATGCACCAACACACACACAGCAAGACTGGTGACAGAGTGGTTTGATGAACAAGAAAGTGAAGTTGAACAACTCCCATGGCCTGCACAGTCACCAGATCTAAATGTAGTGGAGTAAAAATAAAAGGTATCCACTAATAAATCAAACTACTCAAGTAAAGTACAGACATGTGAAAACTCTACTTAACTATGGTACCAAAGTAAATGTACGTAGTTACTTTCTATCTCGACTTTTACTTATTAAATAGATTAATTTCGATGGTTAAAATGTATCTGAGGTCTAATAAAAAAAAGTATTATTTTTGTTTTGTTCTCCTTTTTGTTATCAGGGTGGCTGCATTGTGAAGCTGGAGAACTTCATTATGGACCACTTGAAGCTGATTGGTGCTGTGGGAGTGGGCGTGGCCTGTGTACAGGTGAGAGATTTCTTTATTTATTTATTGGTGCTTATCCAACAATCCATGCAGCATGCTGGTAATAAAGGTCAGGGATCTAACAGACACTTCATCACGTGATTGTGTTTTCACTGGAGCTGGTTTGTGATTGTAATGACATGTTTGTGTGTGTGTGTGTTTTGTCTTTCAGATCGTAGGGATGGTTTTCACCTGCTGCCTCTACAGAAGTCTAAAAGCAGAGCCGTACTGAGCTGTAGTCTTAGTTTAGCATACAGAACGTTATAACACGCTGACTGATACAACAAAGGGATGTTTGTGATTATAAAAGTGCCTTGTATGTAGAGAAGACTTGAAATTCTCAAACTCCCTTCAAGTAACATTGTATTTAATGTAACGTTGTCCTGCGCAACCTGTAGCTCGTTAGAGTGCCTTCCAATGAAATAAGGAATTTCATCAACCCTTTAATGACTGACTACTTTTTTTCATATACAATATTCAATATACTGGATATTTATCATTTGTTATTTTTGTATAATTTAAAGCATTTTTAAAATTTTTTGTTCCTGATTGTTTTTTGTTTGCTGGAGACGTCTGAGCATTTCTAGTCCTTGTTTGTCAACAAGTGTTGTGTGCTGCAGCTTTATTTGTATTGGTGTTAAGACCAAGATAGGAATTTTAATTAATCATGATTTTATAGCAAATCCCAGTCATTATTATGTTAGTGTAGAAATCGTTATAATTTGTATTGTTTAATCCTGAATTTCATTTCATTTTGTTTAATTTCAATACCAGCAAAAAATAAACACACTGATTTGTTTAACACACAGCCTGTTGGTAGTGTTGAATTAAATAATCACTGGCCACTCCATTAAATACATCTGTTCAACTGCATTTAACACAAATTGTAAAAATTTCCATAACTGTGGGGCTTTGTGAGGAAAAGTTCTGCCCCGTTGGTCGTTTTCATTATACTTGGTACCAACAAATAGACTGCACCTTTTGATCGCAGTAGGCGAATCATAAGACACTAGCAGTTCACTCAGATACAGATCTGAGCTAAATTCAGTTATCCAGACAGTAAGGTGTTATAGTAGGCCAATCCAGAGGTAACAAAAGCCTGAAGTAGTATTTCTGTATCATGCAGTGATATTATATATTTCTTATATTGTGGTCCAAGTACCAGAACTTTAATCTTGTCAGAATTAGGCAGGAGAAAGTTCATTAGGCTCCATTGTCTAATGTCCTTCACACAATGCTTAACTTTACTAAGCTGCCTTTTCTCATCCGGCTTTTTTTTGTACCTCACACCTGGCGTCTAATTTGTTTGAGGTTGTTTTATCTGTATCTCCTCTTCAGAGCAGACCTCAGTGTTTATCTTGTTTTTGCCTGATTCTTTACATACGTGACTTCACAGCTGACCTCAACAACTTAAAAAAAAAAAAAAAAAAAAAAGGTGTCTAGATTTTGCCGTGAGACATTTGCGACAATCTATGGAGATTTACACTGGTTTAGGAATTTTGCTACAAAACTTTATGCAGGTGCAAAAAAAAAAGGTTGGAGACCACAGGTTTAAATGATGTCAGTGAAGGTCTGTCAAGGTGTGCTGTAGAGACGGCCCAAGGTCAGACACTCCTGAGCAGAGACGGAATCGTTCCTTTGTATTTTCCTGTTGGTGCTGGGTTGTGGTGTGGTGGTCGGTCTTTCATCTTCAATAATAATTTTAAACTTGATATGATGCTCAGTCATTTTGCAAACAATACAACAAATTCCTGTTCAAAATGTCAGCCTGGCCAGATGCAGAGGGTCATCTGAGGTAAAAACAACACACACAAATGGTTAAACCTTTGTAACAGCTCCTTTGTAACATGCAAACTCTCTTCGACATGAATCTTGATCCACAGATAGTCTGAGAGCACACCCGGGATCTTTGATCATTTGAATAGTAGGATTGTTAAATTGTAATTTAACTGTTTTCCCGCAACATCTTGTTATTCACCAGGCACTGATTTACATTTAAACTCTATTCAGACTACGCGTACACTAGTGATGCGCGGGTCGGGTATTTTTCCAACCCGCGGGTCCCGCTTTTATGAAATTATTTGACCCCCCCCACCCCCCCCCCCCCCCCCC
>JAQMYI010000012.1:31745078-31766915 GCA_030014275.1 Clariallabes melas | reverse complement strand
TGCGATACTAACAGAATTGCAATAAAAATCAATTTGCCACCTTGTGATGATAACGTATTGGGCGATCCCTGCTGATTCCCATCCCTACATTCCACAGCTTTAAATATAACTATAAATGGATTTTTTTAAAAAGTATGATGGGTTATGATTTTAAAACTCAGTAAACGACTACAGTATAGGAGGAATAAAACATTTGCAGTTATTGGAAAATATTTAATCAATATCTCTATTGTGTGTTGCACTCTATATGAAATTCTGGATAGACAGAATGAAAGACACTGAGGTAAATTTATACTTAAGCAGTTATTTATAAGGTATTTTTCCTGTGCTCAACTGCCTTTATCTTCAACACTCATCGTCTGTACCGCTTCATCCTGTATTCACGGTCGCGGGGGCCTGGAGCCTATCTCAGGAGTGGACAGGGTGCCAATCCATCGCAGGGCACACACACACATACACACACTCATTCACACACTACAGGCAATTTGGGAACGCCAATTAACCTAATCTACATGTCTTTGAATTGTAGGAGGAAACCGGAGAACCCGGAGGAAACCCACAAGGAGTTATCTTCAACAATCCACGGGAAAAGCTGCATGGCACTGCATTTTTTTCAAAGCTTACGCTTCATTAAAAAAATTAATAAATAAATAAAAATCATCTCACTTCTCTTGCTTATTTATTTATTTATTTATTTACAATACAAATGTCTAACATTGCAGCTGCTTTAACTACAAGTGCATCCTTTTGTGTTGTACAAACTATTACTGTGAATATGTGAACTACGGAGAAATATGATGCAAAACAAACATCACCAATTAACGAATTCTTAATCAGAAAGAAATCTTTTTTTTTAATCATTTTAGAATATTAAATTATAGCTTGTTCACAATTTCAACAATAATCTCCATCCTCATCATTTAACTGCACACACACACACACACATACATACACACTTTTGTGTTTTCTTTATTGTGGGATTCTTCCAACCACAACCTCAGTAACTGAGCGGATGTTTTAGGGTTTCATTTAAACACAACATGAAGCTTAAAAGCCACATTTTGTCATAACAACCAAACGAAATAACCCATTAGGAATAAAACTGCCACTTTCGTAAAAAGAGAACACAAGTGTTTAAAATTTGTATTTTTTTTTTAACTGACTTCTATTATAGGAGTAAAATTTAATTACACGGTCTGGGTATAATAACTGCATGAGGCAGCATCACGGCTATCAGTAGGTTCTGCATCAGTATCGGCTTACAGTGTTAATGGGAACAAAAAGTCCTGCAGCGGTAGTGTGTAATGCCGGTAACCGGAGCTGCTAACATATTTATTATAACAGAGTTGCTAAAGGTATGCAAAAAAAATTTATATAGTTTATTTGAAATTTCCATATCTTAATCAATTTTAATAATGATGTGCACATACTAACATGATCCACCTTAAGGCATGTAAACACTCTTCCTCTGGTTTAAAACTAAAATCTTTGTTCATTGGTTGCATTAGCACACCCGATCCTAATTAGCTCTTATAAGGCTGTGACAAAATAATCGTTCAGCCTGTGACATCCGATACAGCCTTTCTTGGTATCTTTTAATAAGACTTCCGGCTCACGTTACTTCATAAAGAGCAGAGCTCCGTCATCGATATATAGAGTATATTTTGTTACTATTCTAAAAAAGCAAGTAATTCTGTGCTGCCTGCCAATGTGTGAATAGTTTAGAGCCCCCTGTAGGATTGTAGAGGAATAACAACACATACCACCTCAAATGCAAACATAACATACAGTTTGTGTTATATATCATTCCTCACCGACTGTAACAGCAGGCAGCATCGTCTATGCCAAAAACGGGTAGCTGATAGCTACTGAATTCCCCGCGTTAGAATGCTGAGCGTCTACAGAGACGGCGCATACAACAGACAGAAGGCTAATGTAAAGTAATGTTGAAACAGCGTGAGGAGCGCCCGCGAGTTGACCGCTCACTCAATTTGAAGATAACATGATTTCAAGCGCCGTTAAACAACAAAGAAAAAGGAATATAAGAGAAATTTTGGAGAATTGCCACACAAAGGAATCATGATACATCACTGGAAATATTAGTATTTCATTATCTCTATGGCTGATTGGCGTATTCGTATGTGTTTTAACTGTTAATACTTATCTACAAGTATGTGCGTAAAAACCTGCGCCCTGGATCAACAGTGGCTTTAAAATGACAGATTGTCTGTGCATCCAAATACACACAAGTGTGACAAGGAAGTCAGATTTCAAAATGTGTTTTCTCAGCTACTTAGTAACACACACACACACACTTGTGTGGAGACAATGGATTAATCAATCTAAAAATTTTCTATCATTCCCTAAATATCTTTCAAATGATTTGTGTTTGTATTATAAGTGTAATACATCTACTTTTCTCCTGCTTCTGCAGCTATAACAGCTCCTACACTCTTTCTGGAAGGCCGTCCACGAGATGTTGCAGTGTTCCTGTGGGAATTCGTGTCCATTCATTCTGTGGAGCCTTTATGAGGTCAGGCGCTGATGTTGGACGAGAAGGAACGGCTCGCAATCTCCGTCCCCGTTCATCCTCAAGGTGCTCAGTGGGGTTCAGGAAGTTCTACCACACACACACTGAACTCATCAAACCAGAAAAATAAAGCTGAAAGCACAGCATTGGCCAAGATGTCTTGGTATGATGAGCATTAAGATTAAATACAAGGCTGGGCCAAATACTTTTTTGGTGTGTGTGTGTGTGTGTTTATATATAGAATCAACTTCTGCACCTTTAACCAGTGAGAAAGAACATTTGGAAAGAAAACAACTGGAGAAGAGGAAAGTCAGCTGATAGTCACTGAGGAAGTCTGATCAGACTAATCCCACTAACACTGGACAACAAGACCTGGAGGGGGGGGAACCAACTCACACCCCGTGATAAGTGTGTGTGTGTGTGTGTGTGTGTGTGTGGTGAGTAAACTGTGACTGAATCAGGAATAAAAGGCAGTTGATCTGCATTCTAGAGCTCGCGCAGCTCTACACAGCGCTGGTGGTGGTGCTGCTGGTGATAAAGTTACCTGATAAAAGTCTCCTCCAGCGAATCAGAGCCGCTCCTGACGATCGACGCCGCATTCACACACTGAAAACATTTATAAACGGTACATTTCTACATTTTACTGTAACTGCCGGTCAGCTGACAAACTTCAAACCTTTCAAGCAGATTAACGCATTACCGAGAGACCGAGGAACAATAATACGGAAGTGGCAGTATTTCAAAATAAAAGTCCCCCAACAATTAAAAAAAAAAATTTAGTTCGTTTATGTTGTAATAAATAATCTGGTCATTTTTTGTCCGATATTAATAAATACATTCCAGTATTAATAATAGTTTTTCTTGATACAATCAGACCGGCCTGACAAGAGCACCAACATTAATTTATTATAATTTTTTTTATTGTTGTTGTTGTTGTCAGCAGTAGTAGTATTGTTATTTTTTATTGTTGTTGTTGTTAGTACTAGTAGTAGGATTGTTATTGTTTTTATTATCGTTTTTGTTTTTATCATTATTATTATTGTTGTTATTTATTTTTGACTATTGTTGTATATATTTTTTTCATTTATGTTATTTGTTTAAGCACTGCTTTCCGTATTTCAAACTCACCACTCCAGCCTACATCTACATGGCACAGCACACTGTTTTTTTTTACCGTCTTTTTACAACAATACATTAAATAAAACAAGTGTTTTCTGATGTAAACATTAAGAATAGGAAGCACGAGGAACATGATGAGTTCATTCATTTACTCATAACTAATAAATAATAAATAATAAAGCTGTTCTGTAACCTCAGACTGACACTGTAAGTCTGTGATACTGTAAAAGCTTCAAGGATGCACTTCAGTAGTTGACCAGTAGAGGGAGGTATAACGCTGTCTACTCGGCTTTAGTTTTTGCGATAGACTTCTTTCTTGTTCAATCAGACTACTTGTGTTAAATTTCATTAATTTACTTTATTCACTTAATTAAATATGATAACAACGCCAGTGATCATTCTACATAACCATTTTTAATAGCCGCAATAGTACAAATAGGAATATATTAGGGATACAAATAGGAATAAATAGGAATTTATTTGAAAATTTAATCATAATACGTTAGAAGTTGTTTCATTTCTAATCCACATAAAACAATTATAATCCATGTTTTGTTGATTCCAACTACAATTTAAAATGTTTAAATAAAATTATTTATTCGATTCGATTGCTGTCTGAGCGTCTGTGTGCATGTCGTCTCCATGTTCTCCTCGTGCTTGGTAGGTTTCCTCCAAGTACTCCGCTTTCCTCCCACAGTCCAAAGACATGCAGATCAGCCCAATTAGTGTCCCCAAAACACTATGCTGCCACCACCATGTTTCACAGTGGGGACGATGTACTTAGGGTGATGTGCAGTTTAATTGCATTTAGGCCAGATAATTACATTTTGGTCTCATCTGACAAGAGCAACTTCTTTGTCACAAACTGCAAACAGGACCTTGTATTTCTTTCTTGCAACAATGGCTTTCTTCTTGCACCACTTCCATAAAGTCCAGATTTATGGAGTGCACGACTAAAAGTTGACCTGTGGGCAGACTCTCCCACCCGAGCTGCAAATCCCTGCAGCATCTCCGGAGTTACCATGGACCTCTTGGCTGCTTCTCTGATTAATGCTCTCCGTGACAGTTTATGTGAATGGCCAAGTCTAATGAGGTGACTTCTGAGGACAATTGGATTTAAGTTAGAGGTATCAAAGTAATATCATACAAATGCATGCCACACTTTTCAGATTTTTAAAACCATTTATCGTTTTTCTTCCACTTATGTGCCACTTTGTGTTGGTGTATCACAAAATATATTTACTGTATGTTTATGGTTGTAATGTGACAAATGTTCAAGGCCTGGGGTATGAATACTTTTGCAAGGCACTGTAAATCACCAATGTAAAGTGAAAAATAATTGCCCCCTAACTACCCCAACAAATACATATCAGCCTTTTACACTCTAATTTGCAGAACTGCTTTAATTCAGGCATTTTCCAACTCTCCACAATAGATCCATTTTCACTTCCAACTCTTCCGTCCACAGAATATCATCTCAAAAAACCCTGAAAACTGTGTGAGCCGTTATATGCCTTTTAACTAGCTTTTTTTCAGCTCTCTCATCGATACTGTCCCCTGTCTATTTCTAATGTTGGTATCATAATCACTGACTTTATGTGAAGTGAGCGACTTCCACAGATGTTCATTTAGGACCTTCTGTTACTTCCTGTATGAACTGTTGGAAAAATGTGATTAGACCAGACACTTCAGTGAGGATCCATCACTGTTGAGAGATCATGACCGTCAGTGTGCTTCACTAAAGTCTCAAAGCCATAGGAATGATTTTTATCCTTTATCCAGAGTCATGTAGCTTCCTTTCTCATTTCTTCCTGAATTACCTTTGATAGAGGCTCATTGTGCTAAACTTTTACCCTATTTCTCAATGCTGGAAAGGTTCTATCAAAGTGCTTAGATTAAACCAGGCAGGCGGTAATCAGGCCTGTGTGTGTGTGTGTGTCTTTACAAACTGAGCCAAATTATCAATTCAATTTGGTTGATTGACTAACTAGGGGGGACATTTACTTTTCACACCATGACATCTTGTTTTCCTTGAATAAATATATAATGATTATTTAAACACCTATCTTGTCTCTTGTCTTTGTCTTACTCAGAATGTGTTTTGAAGATATGAAACAATTTAAGTGCAGTAAATGTGCAAGAAACTCAGATGGGGCAAAAACTTTTTCAGGATATTAGTCTGTGAAATGCAAAAATGTTTAGTGTGATAAATGAGCTTCTTGGTGTTTTTCTCTGAAGAGTGTTATGGACTGTGACTAATTTGCGAGTGTGTGACATTTTCCCCCAAATCACGATGAATGTACGTAGCATCCCACAGTATTTCTGCTGATTCAATATTACAGCTTTGGCTAAAGATTAGCAGCGATAAGATTAGCTGCATTATTGATGGTGGTGATTCATCGTTGTCATTTAAATGTTTTTATTTAGCCCGATTTTACCAAGAAGCAGCAGGTGTTTGTTTTTAGCAGATTATTTGATTTGATCTTTATATCATGAGTACTGGTGGCTCAGTGGTACGTTTCTTGCCTGCCATCCGGAAGGCCCAGGTTTGATTCCCAATTTCCAAACCCTAGCCACTGGATCCAATACCGGTCCCAAGCCCGGATAAAATGGGAGCGTTGCGTCAGAAAGGGCATCCGGTCGTAAAACCTGTGCCAAGCTGTTTTGCGGATCGGATAATCCCCTCGACGGGATCAGCCGAAAGACTACAAAATCCTCTTTAACACCAATGACTTCAAGTTCTACTTCTTTCATTTTTATTTTCATACCTTGCATTTGTGAACTGAATTCTAGATGTATTTTGTTAGTCAGGACCCCGAAAGCACCAACAGTGACTGCCTAGTTTAAGCTTGAGGGGTTTATCACTGTAAACTACTGTAGATTCACCCGAGCTGGTACTGTTATAATGCCTCGACTATTTCTTATTAGGAGTAAAAGTACTAAAACAAATTAAAATCGTGGTTCTGAGTATCTTTTGCTCTTCATAATATTTTTATCCTCAGAGTAATCCTGCATGTTTGATTTACTCATTAGTTATTGAAGTATTTTATATCCCAGGTCAGGCGCAATAGAGCAGGAAAAAGACTGCATTCCACCACTAATTATGATCTGATATCATAATTGACAAATATCAGAGTTGAAAAGTAACTAAATACAGTTATTTTATTACTGTAATTTAAATGCATACTTCATGCATCTGTACATTACCTGAGAAGTTTTATTACAGGATTCTTTTTACTTTTACTCCACTACATCATACAGGAAGTCTCTGTACTTTTACTTCATTACATTTATGCATGCGTGTTGCGTTACATATGTAACCTCAGCGTTGTGTAGTAGTTGAAGTGGGAATTTCGCTAACTGCTGACCATAGTGCGTAATTGTGTGGCTTGGCTTTCTTTCAGGACACGCCTAAAAAAGCAATGTCTGTTTAAAATTAGAAGCAGAGTTTTTTTTTTATTATTATTTATTTATTTATCCTTTATTTTACCAGGAATGTCCCACTGAGATACATTATCTCTTCTTCCAGGGAGTCCTGGCCAAGGTGGCAGCAACAAAGTTTTCAACATATATACACATAGAACATACAATGTTAACACATATAGACATACAGACATTCCAAAAATGCAATTAAATAAACAAACACGGACTAAAAAGACAAGCAGATGGGAATTCCAAATGTCAAAAAGAGACAGAGAGAGTTCTGGACAAGAAAAGAGAGGAGAAAATAAAGAATTCAAAATATATGTGTATATGAACTAAAAAAAAAAAAAAAAGTTTTATGTTCATGACTGGTTACAGACAGCGATGAAAACAGCATGTTCACAATTTATTATAAAAAAGACTACTGTAAGCTAATACAAACCCTGTACTTTTGATACTTAAGTAAATTTGAAGGTGAGTTCAACCTGTCCTTTCACCCCATGACTTCTACTTTTACCTGAGTACTATTTTCCCTGAGGAATCTCTACTTTTACTCAAGTAGCAGCCAAAAGCAGATATTTATTAAGCCCTACATGATGACTCTGGACACAGAAATAAAACAAGTGCCCGAGTATTTTTTACCTTCTATCATGGACTTGTTACATACTGTAACTACACTGTATGGATTAAAAAAAAAAAAATGATATTGCAGGTTTGGAGTTGGTCCCCCCTTTTGCAGCTATAACAGCTTCCACTCTTCTTGGAAGGCTGTCCACAAGATGTTGCAGTGTTTCTGTGGGAATTCGTGCCCATTCAATCTGTAGAGCATTTATGAGGTCAGACGCGGATGTTGGACGAGAATGCCTGGCTCGCAATCTTCATTCCAGTTCATCCCAAAGGTGCTCGATGGGGTTGAGGAAGGTCTTCCACACCAAACTCATCAAACCATGTCTTTATAGTGCTTGCTTTGTGCCCTGGGGCACAGTCATGTTGGAATAGAAAAGGGCCTTCCCTAAACTGTTGCCACAAAGTTGAAAACAGAGCATTGTCTAAGATGTCTTGGTATGCTGAAGCATTACTGGTGATAAGGGGCCTGATTGAAACACCTGAATTCAATAATTAACAAGTTTGGCCAAATACTTTTTTTTCCCCCTTATAGTGTATGTACTGTGTAAGCTTTATGGTTGCAGTTCATTTCTGTCCACTAGAGGGAACTATAACACTGTCTATTCAACTTTTGAAAGGAAAAAGTTTTGTGATTGATTTGTGTTCAATTTCAGTCATTTTCTTGATTTGCTAGTTTTGAATAACCCTAAGGACCATTCTATACCACATTACCACATTTTAATACCTGTCAAAGAAAGTCAACATATTTATTCAATCATCAGTATCCACTTTGTCCAGCAGATCCCAGTCCCAGCTTAATGTGGATAAAGGCAAGAATACACCCAGAACAGATCCAACGGTCAGATGTGACTTTATTGAAAATCTTTTAAAGCAGACCACATTGAAAAGCGTTTATTTACAAGTCGTCACAGCATCAACATGTACAGATCATGTGCCACTTTGGGACAGAAGTCACTTGAAGGGTTTTTCAGTGTTTAATCTCCGCTTCACATACAATGATGGCAGAAAAAGCAGAGAGTCAGTAAGGAAGTTAAGGATCATGGTTGACATCAGTTAATCAGCACTGAAATTCAGGACTCCCTTTCGATGGCGTAATTTAGCCGAATGCCAGGGTTACATTTGTGCAAATCTAGCCTATAATTATTTAAAATGAGAAGAAAAGATTAACTTGGGAAAGTGCTATTCAATATAGAATCATTACTAAAGATTGTGTCAAGACTTAATATTAATCTATTAGACCTCAGCCCTGTCACAGGGACCCCATTTGCCATGCTCTGCGGAGTCACCTTGTTCTTATAATATACGCTGTATAATTAAAAATCCATACAGTGGAATGGTTAGGGAAAAATAGGTTGCTCAGATGCATTGGATGTAATTAGATATTATTTATGCTGCTATTTCAGGACTCGACTGCGGCCATGATCGATTTTTTTCTAACACGTTTATCTTATCCGAGGTGTAGCCAGCACACCATATTTTCCCCATCTTAACACAACCTTGCAAATGTTTTGCCTTTTTTTTTTTTGTATAGCAAAAAATGCTATACATAACAGTTTTGTATTGATCTCATCACTTTTAATATCACAATACATAAAATAAGGTATAGCTGGATTGATTTATTTTCAGTCTCTGATTTTTACATTTCCTCGAGATCATTATTAGTATTGCCATTTAAACCTATCAACATTTCCAACAAATCTGAAAAGTAATCGTCATTCCAGAGACTGTTCTGCATAATAATAATAATAATAAAAAAAATACAAAAAAAAAAAAAAAAAAAAGACATAACAGGGACTAACCCGTTTTTTTGACCACACCAGTAACAGAAACCACAAAATAACACCACGTTACAGTTTAATATTGTTATTAATGAATAGCAAGATTTACACTTTCTGGTTAAACTCGAAGATGTCCATGTATTTTCTCTGCTCCTGTAGGTCAGTGTAACCCATGTGGTTGGTTAACCAAGACAGGAAGGTTTCCTTCTTCTGGTGATTTCACCATTATCTTCCTTCTGGGTCCAAGAAACCAGCACATCATGCACTAAACACGACAAACTGTACCAAAGCAAAACGGCACATTTTACTAAACAGTCGATCCATAAAGGAAAATTCTGCCTCTGGAACAGTCAGAAGACCCAAAAGCAACAATAGGATAGGAGTCCTAAAGAGCTCAGAACAACGGCACATAAATTAAGACTTAACACGATAATGAACAATATTCAAGTCAATATTCACACTTTTTTTTACATGTTACCGTATATTTGTTCTGGAGTACAGTCCCCCAACGTTTAAAAGTGTCACTACCATTACTAACAGACATATCTTACGGATAAGTGCGAGATTTGCGATTCATCTTAAAGCACTACTCAACAGATTATACATATAGTACAGTGTATTACCAGGTATTTACAATATCTTCATACATTACATCTTAAACGTTGTCATACGAAAAAGATAAGATCAATAGCCCCTTGTCCCAAATGAGAGAAGATAATAATTGTTCAAGAACCTGATTTTTCAAAGTATAAAAATATAGTGAGCCTTCATGAGAACATTCACGACATCCACGCATGATTGATATGGCACAACAAACACAGTAAGAGTCCCAATACAAGAACTGATGCCATGATTGAGAATGATGCCCTCACTTCAGAGAACGATTTTGGCACTTTAATACTAAGATGCCACAGTGGCACACGTCATCCAACAAATGGAAATGAATGACCCTGCCCCCTTTGTGCTGAGTTAGAACCCCCCTTGTCCCATTATTGTCTTCGGTTAAATATTGGATTGTTCGAGTCACAAATTGATCCACAGTTGAACTTGAAATGGACATGCTCTCATGCCAGTATTGAGCACATGGCTTTTATCATTCCTTTTCCATCTCCATCCCAAGAACCGCCCAGAGCGTTAGACGGCTTCGGCCGAGGTTTCGGTGGAGACGGACATGGTCACTTTGGCTATTTTCACAGTGGTCTTGACACAGCTCTCAGCCGCTCGTTTGGCATGGATCTGCAGGTTGCGGTTCTGGCAGTCCGACTCCAGGCTGTTGTCCAGCTGCTGTGTGATGCTGCTGCTGCTCCTGCAGCTCTGACAGATGGCCATAAAGGCTCGGCGCAGGTCCTTACTCCTCATTGCATAAATGATGGGGTTCACGGTGGAGTTAAGCAAGCAGAGCAAGGAGCAGAACGCAAAGACTGTCTTGATGTCGTCGTTCATCTTCCAGAAAAGGTCGTACACCATGATGGCCAGCAAGGGGCCCCAGCAGATCACCAGAACCACCAGAATGAGCACGAGCGTCTTGGCAAGGCGAATGTCCATCCGGGCTTGCTCGGGTCGGGTGGTCTGAACCTTGGTGCCATCTGTGGAGTAAACCACCAGACTTTTCTGCGAGGTCCGACTAAGCATTCGTACAGCATGGTGGTGGGCCCTCCACAGGATGTACATGTACGCATAGATGATGAAAATCAAAAGGATGCTCGTCATGCCAATCCAGAACATCAGGTAATGTTCATCAATCAGCGGGAAGATGTCGGAACACACAGAGGTCAAGGTTATGCAGTTCCATCCGAGAAGTGGAAGCACTGCAATGAAGATGGAAATGGCCCACATCATGCAGAAAGCGATCACTGCCTTGGTTCGAGTCACGATACGTCGGTAGGCCAGAGGCCGATGGATTGAGATATATCGATCGATGGCTGTGAGAAAGAGACTCCCAACAGAAGCAGTAAAGGATGCCGTGACACCTCCGAGCTTAAACAGAAAAACGTTAGGAGTATCTTTGTGCTGAAAAATGTGGAACTCCAAGAAACTGTAGACAAAAATGACACTGCCTATCAAATCTGCCATGGCCAGGCTACCAATGAAGTGATAAGAAGGTCTGCAGCGCAGTGTGCGTGAGTGCAAGATGACACACAGAACCAACAGGTTCTCCAGAACCGTGAAGGTACCCAGTGTCAGAGACATGACCGCAACGGCCAACTGCTGACTTGGAGTCAGGATCATGAAGCACTCCATTTCCATGAAGTTTTCCCCACACTGCACACTGGCCCCTTCCTCCCCAAGGCTCTGGTTCCCAAACAGATCTGTGCCATTGGTGGGATAAAAGGGAAGCCCTTTAATGATAAGTTCCTCGTCCGGGCCAACTTTACCCGGGAAGGAGCTGCTGCGGAATGCAGACGGTGGCTTCTGAAAGGAGTAGCTGCCCTTGACAAAATCAGCATTGATCGCGTGGTCATCGTAGCTAGCGTCATTGGACCCAAGGTACTGAAGCCCTGAGGTGATGGTCCTGAAGGTGGTGTCTGCCACGCCATCCAGAACAGACTTCATGTCTGCCGCTTAGGAGGGAACACTGCGGCCAAGGATGTCTCACGAAATCTATTGTATGCGTTGGAGAAAATATTGCGGACAATGAATTAGAACTTAAGAGTCTTATCTCCAGCGGACACACACTGAGAATAACCACACAATCTCTGGAGAATCAAATGAAAGAGCTGATGAATCATTAAGTTTATGATGGAAACTAATGACCCTTGAATGCATTCAAGGTAAACAGTATTCTAAAGCTTTTAGTACCTTAACAGATTTTATGAGCAAACCTAGAGTCGGATATGTTCAAGTTGATTAAATGTCAGGTAGTACTCAATCTTTTTTTGAGGGAGCAGAGGGGACCTCTCGGGTCTTCACATTGGGGAATCACCGTTAACCAGCTGCTACTCAAAGAAATGAGATGCATTCTGTGGGAATAATGAGTCTCTGACAAGCAACAGACAGGCGACTCGACTCTTAGATGCTTTCTCCCAGCTCTGATTTATTGGAACATGCTACTTCAATCGCTTTAATTGCAGTATCAAATCAGAACACGGCGATTCATTTTAGCTGATTACCTCATGTTAATTCCTTCGGATTAACTGTTGATTGAAGGCATTGTTTAGTGGGACTTACAGCCGGGTCGGCCACAAGAGGTCTCAGTCGGACCAAATCAAAAAGAGATGTTTTTCTCGCAGTTTTTAGGATTTTTACATTTTTTTATAAATCAGACATGCACTATTTGGTTTATGCTGTTTATTTATTTATTTGTATAAAAAATTTTATTTTATATGTATTTATATTTATGTTATAACTGGTTACATTTTATGCAAAAAAAAATTTTTTTCAAATATTTGATATATTTTTTTAAATATATAGCTGTAATGTAAAAAGGGATCAAAAACTAGTACTCTTCCTTCTTCTACTCCTACTACTATTAATAATAATAATAATAATAATAATAATAATAATAACAATAATAATGCACTTGTTTAGAAATAATGCACAAAATGTCTTTACCTTTAAAAAACATTTAACTCCAAACCAGAAAAAGTGCATTAACAAAACTATGTTTTAACCCCAAATATATATATTAAAAAACTAAAGTGTATTGTGTGTGTGTGTGTGTGTGTGTGTGTGTACCTTCACATAGTTCCCGCAGACGTTGGGTGCTCTCCGGTTTCTTCTGTCTTTTCCAAAGATTAATCCAATCACATTAAACAATACAGGTGAAGAAAACACACTGTTGCACACAAACACAAAAAAAAAGAAATAAACTTAAAAATGAAGAAGTGCGCGCTTACATTGTAGGTGTAAAAGCCTGACTGTAATCAGAACTGCACTGTGGAGCGCGCGCTCTGCTCGTGCGGCTTCGGGGCTGTGTACCGCGTGCGCTCTCGCGCTCTCTCTCTCTCCCTCTGCATATTTATGACGGCTCTTCGCGGCGCGGCGCGGTCACGTGATCTCCGCGCGGCAACAAGTGCACGAGTGAGATGCGAGCCGCAGCTGCGCACTAAAGACCCACCGTCTTTCCTCACCAAACACGTGGGTATGGCCTTACACAGTGACGCTTTTTTATAAAGTTATCACCAGGGGATGTACTGTACATCCATTTTCCATACCTGGGGGCCCATCCTCTGGGAACTCACACACACACACACACACACACACACAAACAATCATACACTGTGTGCAATTTCCAAACAGAAGTCACATGTGTTTGAACTGCAGTAACCTAAGCATGAGGAGAACATAACTCTATACACACATACCTGAAGTGAGATTCAAACCCCTAGCTCTGAAGTTGCAAGGAGACATTGCTAATCTCCAATTCCAGTCTTTAGCCTGTGGGAGTACCCAGCGGAAACTCGTCAAGCACAGGAAGAACATGAAAACTCCAGGAGGTGGGAATCGAACCTTGACGCCCTGGATGTGCAAAAGGCGACAGTGCTAACCTCTAAGCCACCTATTTACAAGGAGACTTAGGGTACGAGGCGGGGCACATCCTGGACGGGGTGTCAATCCATCACAGAGCGCACACCCACAAACATGCACACATTCACACAATCATTCACATGTTATAGCCAATTTGGGAACGCCAATTAGCCTAATCTGCATGTCTTTGGACTGTGGGAGAAAACCAGAGTACCCGGAGAAAACCCACTATATGCACATAAAATTGAACCTGGACCCTGGAGGTGTAAGGCGACCGGACATGCTGCCTATACAACTTCAACAGTTACGCCTAGTTGTAGAAGTAAACAAGATTTTCCCAAATGTCATCACAGCACAAATATCATTGTTTGTTGGTCTACCTTGTTTGTTTTTTTTGTTTAAAAAAATGTTGCAAGCATAATTGCCTCCAAGCTCCATGGGCACACGGCTTGTCAAGGCTGGAGTGGAAGATCTCAAGAGAGTCCTGACCTGACCTCAACCCCACTAAACAAGCTTGGGAAAGATTTGGAACACCGACTGTACCCCAGAGCTCAGTATCAGATGAATGATCACACAGCCTCACAGCCACGCTTTAAAGCATAGTGGAAAACCTTAGGGGATATTATAATAACAGCAAAAGCAGAGAAAAATCTGAAAAGAACATACAGTATGATCATGTGTGAAATAGATATGCAAGAGAAAGTGAGAAAAAAATGGGATTAAGTTGTTGTTATTATTATTATATGCATTTAATTATTTATTGGTAGCCTGGTTCATAGACAGCTTCTTTAGAACAGCCAGCAGCAACAAGACAGTTAAAAAAAGACAAATCCCTAGTTAGAAAATACCCTTGAGCAATTCCGCCTTACTAGTAACACGAGTACAATAAGTGGCGATTTAATGCGAATCACCTTTTTACTGCATTAGCAGTGAGCGGAAAGTGAGAAAGTGAGGACAGGATGGAAGAGAGAGGACTGGCGGCACTAAAACAGAGTTCAGCCTGAACATTAACCACTGTCATTTTTTTAAAGACATACAGTAGCAAATCTGAATTCTATGATCTGCTAGTGTTTTATCATTCAAGGGAGATTAATTGGCTGTGTGTGTGTGTGTGTGTGTGTGTGCGTGCGCACCGGTCCTGTTCCTCCTCCTGTGTAAATGACGTTTCAACAGTCTGTAGGCGGCTGCTCATGGACCCACATTAAGCAGGGGTGTGCAGATCTCTCTCTTTCTCTCTCTCTTTCTCTCGCTGTTCTCCTACTGGAGAAATATGAATGTCAATGACTCACACCGTACAGATTTTTGATGTCCCACAGGCAAGATTAGGATAACAGCGAATACTACAATATGCACATCTGCCCCTGGGAACGATGGCGAGAAAGTGTGTTTAAATAAACAAGGAAGCAAAATCACCCTTCACTGGTCACAATCTAGCAGTAAATCGAGACAGACATCACTACCAAATACAGTGTGTGCAAGATGCAAAGCCCAGTTGCCGCAGGCCACCCGTTTGATCCAGGCAAGTCTGATACAAGCAGATGAGATGCAATCATAGTCAAGTGTGATTGTTTTGCGCAACCGTGTGGACGCATTGCCAATCAGATGGCGCACCGTGACGCACGCCCAGCCCCCTGCCATCTGGGCATCTCTGGTGGTACAGCTTGTTCTGCGGAGGATCCAAGTGCTCTGAGCATGACTCGTAGATTAGGAACATGAGACAAGGAGCTACTCACTACCGCACTGGTCTGTCATGAACAGCCAGACTGATAAACATGTCCAGGTTCTGGAGACAAGATGTTAGTTTTATAACTGTTTGCTTTAAAACACCTGAGAATCCTCATGAACCTGAGACAGATTATTTTTAATCACTGAAATTCTTGGGAAAGGGCTAGTTTAAGAAGTCCACATTCTTCTGATGTCTTAATGTTAGACATCAAAGGTGTTGTCATGTCTTGTAATATTTGGTGAAATTCTTTTCACATTATGGTAACTTGCAATAAAAATCTAAGAGACTTTTACAAAAACGTCTAAGAGACTACACTGGCCACTTCATTAGGTTCTGGCTTGGACCCTTTTTTTGCCTTCAGAACTGCCTAAATTCTTCATGGCATAGATTCAACAAGGTGCTGGAAACAATTCTTAGAGATATTGGTCCATATTGCTATGAGCGCATCACTCAGTTGTTACAGATTTGTCGGCCGCACATCCATAATGTACAAATCTCGCATTCCACCACATCAAAAAGGTGCTTTGTTCGGTTGAGATCTGGTGACTGTGGAGGCCAGTTGTGTACAGTGAACTCAAAGAAACCAGTTTGAGTTATGTCATATGGTGCGTTATGCTCATAAAGCGATGGTCTTAAAGGGATGGTCAGCAACAATACTTGGCATTTAAATGATGCTAAATTGGTACTAAGGGGTCCAAAGTGTGCCAAGAAAATCCCGCCTACACCATTATACCACCACAAGCCTGAAGCGTTGATGCAAGCCAGATCTGGATCCATGCTTTGATAGTGTTTATGACAAATTCTGACCCTACTATCTGCATGTTGCAGCAGACATCACGACTCATCAGACCAGGCAATGTCTTTCCAATCTTCTCTTGTCCGATATTGGTGAGTATCTGTGAATTGTAGCCTTAGTTTCCTGTTCTTAGCTGACAGAAGCAGCACCCGGTGTGGTCTTCTGCTGCTGTAGCCCATCTCCCTCAAGGTTCGACATGTTGTGCATTCAGAGATGCTCTTTGGCATATCTTTGTTGTAACGAGATGTTATTTGATTTGCTGTTGTCTTACTGCTGCCTCAAATCAGTCTGGCTATTCTCCTCTGACCTCTGGCATCAACATGGCATTTTCACCCATACACCTGCAGCTCAATTAATATTTTCTCCTTTTCAGACCATTCTCTGTGTGTGAAAATCCCAGTAGATCAGTAGTTTAAAAAAAAAAAAACAGACCAGGCCATCTGGCACCAGTAATCAAGTAATGTTCAAATCACCTTTCTTCCTTGATCTGATGCTCCGTTTGTACTTCAGCAGATTGTCTTGACCATATCTACAAGTATTAATGCACTGAGTTGCTGCCCTGTGATTGGTTGATTAGATATTTGGGTTAACGTGCAGTTGAACAAGTGTACATAATGAAGTGAATGGTGAGTCCACTATCTACTGTATATGAACCCTTTTCCCAGGACTGCAGGATGTCTTCAGAACTAAAGACCTATTTGGGATATCTGAAGGACCCAACCCGTGAAAATATTGACATCCCAGATGCCTTCGGGACTAGCTCTCCAATCTAGTTTATATCCAGAATTTGTATTCCCCTAGAGGGTTGAAGATGACCTAAAGACCTACTTAAGGAGTCTTGAGTATGTAAGACCTTTTACAGATGATCTGATGGTTAGCCTGAATGCCCACTGAGATGAAATGCAAAATACTCTTAAGGTAAGGTTTAAAAGGACACAAATCCAATCAACTAATTCTATAGCTCACCAAACCATGTTGTAATAAACTCTTAAAAAACATCTTATCAAAGGTTCCTTGGGTGGTTAACAGTTTTACCTTTCTTCAGAGATTCTGCACAGACACTTTTTTCCTAGAAAATCCTTTTTTAAAAGGTTTCCCCAAGATACAAATAAAAACGAGTGCTACATTAAGCAACTTCCTACGAATGTCTAGGTCTCCAGAACTGGAATTAGGCTTTGGCTTTCCATGGCCTCACAATTTGTCCCTTCGTTTATCTTGAATAATTAGATGGCAGCCGACTATGAGACATCACGCATAGTCATTCACAGACGCACTCTCATGCAGAGGCAATTTATCAAAGCAACTCTAATGTTTTTTTATGGAGTGCGAGGAAGCTGGAGAACCCGTAGGAAATCCATGCAGCCACTCAAGCGTACAATCGAAACGAACACCCTGGAGGTGTAAGGTGTTGATGCTGCCACATATGGAAAATGATAACACAATTATAATTAGTTTGAGAGGGTGATGAAAGCAGTTTAAGTTTTTCAGTTAATTCTGGTCACTGTGGATGGCATGTGCAGCTGGTATACAAGGTTCCAGTGGGCAGAGAAAGCTGCGGAGGAACACACTACACTTTGCATGCAGATTTTGAATTTACTGCAATTATAAGATCAGTTTAATTGGACGTACCTCATCCTCTTAGTAGAGCAAATCTTACTTTTATGTGGACTCTGAAAGGTGGTTATTGGGCATGGGTTTGTGCGTTAATATAGTTAACCTAAATAGTTCAATTTCAGCTCACAATATATATCTTTTTTTTCTACATTCTAGAATTTTTTTTAATGTATTTTCTATTTGTTTGTTTTTTCTACATTCTAGACCAATACTGAAGATTTAATAAAAACAACAACAACAATAGTCAGCTGTTATTTTAAGATGAGAAGGTCAGCTGTTCTGGAACAGTTCTTGCAAGAACAGTATTGTCAAGTGTACCATGATGAAACTGTCTCTCATGAAGACCATCCCAGGAAGGCAAGACCAAAACATACCTCTGCTGCAGAGGAGAAGTTCATTTAGAGTCACCAGCCTCAGAAATCACTAATTAACAAACAGAACCTCAGATTAAAAGCCGTTATGAAGGCCTTACAGAGCACAAGTAGCAGATACATCTCAATATCAGTTTTATATATTTATACTGTTCAAAGAGAAACTTTACACTGGTAATGTACTGTACAGTACTGTGCAGAAGTCTATCTGTAGTGCAAATGTTGTTATACATGCTTATCAGGTCTGCATTATGATGTACGAAAGAAAGCAACATATTACTGTACATGACAGACCAGTTTTCAGATGGAAATAATGTAGGCTCCTGGGTTTTACGGTATAGGAAAATAGAAAGTAGAGAGTGTGGCTAAGTTACCAGAATACGTCTGGCATATTCTCCAGCATGTTCAGTAACACCTACCAGCTGTTTTACTTATAAAACAAGGGTTTTAAGGGTTTGGTCACACCAAATAATGACAGTGTTTATTCACTCCTTTTTTACCTCTATAGAAGTTTCTCTTATGTAGAAATGTTTTCAAAAACATATTTTCTTATGATATTTTTTTTTGTATGTGCCCAAGATGTTGCACATTACTGTAAGAAAAACATTTGTTAGGTTTTACTGTGCGTGCTGGAGAATATAGGTTCTTCTGGTAACTTTGTCACTTTCTGTTTCCATGCAAAACCCAGGAGCCTACATTTAGGTTTTTAATTTATGTTTTGGAAATGGTGAATTATTTTGTACATAATAATGCAAACATAATAATCATACTGTATAGAACAACATTAGTACTAAAGATAATATGGTGCCTAGGACTTTTGCATTGTACTGTACAGTATATACAGAACTCTACATGTGTATGATTACTAGTTTATTTAGACAAACATGAACATTCAACAATTTCTACTGCATGTTCGAATCTTTAAACTCTCCAAGATACTGAAGGTGTCAGAACCTCTTTCCCTGAACATTCTGATTCACTTGCTGCATGTGTGCAATCACATTTTTATTGCTCTATTCATTGCTAAGACAGATGTATTCATGGATAAACCTGGACAGTTGTCATCATCTAACAGGGCACATACTGAAAAAGAATTTCCTTGACAGACTATTAAAAATAACAACTGCACAATGTACTGCCTAAAACTAGATAAAAAAAAAATTATGTCAGTGTATCAGTGGTCATGCTGAATTCTAACATTTACCATGTCACCTACTTACTGTATCAGGTGATAACGGTTAATAACACTTAATGTTAACTTTCTCTAGCACATCCCATAAGAAATTTTACTATGGTAAACTGTTATTTTAGACATTACCATGGTAGGCACAATAGGACTTGAGGGTAGGCACTATAACACTTCAGTGGGTACAGTAATAGTAGTACTACGGTGTGGACCTTAATACATTGGTGAATACCAAACTTCAGCAGGTATCTACTATGGAATAGTTGTATAACTTGCGTACTGTATACTATATCATGTTCTAGTGTAAGTTTCAAAATACACTATGCTATTTATTTAATGGTACATAAATACAATCGTACCACACTAAATAATTAATACTATTGTAATACATAAACATGTATAACAGATTTTTAAAAACTTATCCTGGTAAGTTTTCCATAGTACCACATTATGGACATACAGTAATAGAACCATGTACCATACTATAGTACAAGTACTACTGTACCATAATATGCACCATTGGGGAACCATATAACATATAAGCAAAGAACCATGTACTACATCAGAAAATACTGTAAACACCCTGGTACTGTACTACATACCATGGCACAGGTGCCATTGGACTATCATGGTAAAAAAAAAATCTCATGAGATAAGAGCTTATGCAATACAGAGTGCTTAAATATTTGGAAAAATCCATTAAACAAACAACAATTATCACCCACAAAATGTTTATATCAGTCAGCCTTAGAATAGATCCTTATATTCTATGTCATTCACTATCCATCTCATAATGCAGACATACATAGGCACTCTGTTGAGTTTAAACATATTTGAAGACACTAAAGAGATGAAATATTATCGAACGAGTAGTCGATGCTTATTAACAAAGGCATGTCTCCATGATTTCCACTGTGCAGAGCCTGTAATGAGGCACTAAGCAGCCCATCAATTCTCCAGACTTCCCACCGGCATCTGATTTCAGATCTCTACCACTGCTAATATCCAGACCACATTTCTCTGTTACAGATGTGTCTTAAAATATAGAGGATGGAAGATTGGAAGACAGCACTAAAAACAAAAAACATTAACACTATACTCAGTGTTTGCATTTTGGCAAAGCGATTATGCACCATGATTAAGCTTTTTAAAGCTGTTCTGTCCAGAATTTTTAAACAATGCTCTTTGTAATTACAAAAAATGTTAATAATCATAGTAATACTTATCATAAAAGTATATTATAAATGATAAAATCTCATTCAGTAGGGAATAAAATATAATAACTGATGTAACAAGAAAAAAAACATTATTATTCTATTACAACCACAAAGAAGTAATGTCTTGCAGTGTTATATTCCCCATAGTTCAAAGCAATTTGATAAATATTACCATTGTACTATATACGTTATATAATAATCACACCTTTTTATTGCTTGATTGTTATGGTTTTGATTAGGGTTAGATTGCCTGGATTGTACACCATAACTGTCTCACATGGCATGAAATGTACTGACTGATGCAATGTGCTGATACTGAAGACTCCTTTCATAGATATTAAATTAACATCAATGGACGCAGATTCCATTGTTCCAAACTGAGCTTGGGTTACTGTCCAAAAACATACAGGTAGGTGGATTGGCTTCATTAAATGTAATATACACATGTAAGTTTATTATGTGCACAGCGCCCCATGATGGACTGGTACCAAACGTTTCTGGGATAAGTTCCAGATCCACTTTGACCCTTACCGAGATAAATCAGTCGCTGAAGATTAACTGAAGAAGTCTTCTTACAGAGAACGTCACCATATCAATGGATATTCTGTGCAATTTTCTTTGTTAAAGAAGAGCATGGTGGTTTACAGTTAGCACTGTTGAACGTTCACTTTTTTTGAACAACCTGTGTGCATGAAAATTGTTCTCCCAGTGCTTGTTAGATTTTCTCTGGGTATCCATAAGGTGTAAACTGATTGAAGTTTCTAAATTGTCTGAGAGTGTGTGAATGTACAGGTATGTGCTTGTGCCCTGTAATGGGTTGGGGCACCCCATGAAGTGTATACCTCACAACTTATGCTCCAGGGATACACTGAAGGTACATAGTGACCCTTTACCAGATAAGTGGTATATATATAATAACAGTTTAAAAAGTATATATATATATATATATATATATATATATATATATATATATAATATATCTT
>JAQMYI010000012.1:31696083-31719583 GCA_030014275.1 Clariallabes melas | reverse complement strand
GACAATGATTTCACCATGTCCATGAATGTATCATTGAAAATAATAGATGTTCAGATATATTTCTTGAACAGTTGAGGATTGAAATTTATAAATACATTATAAATTTTTCAGAAAGACTGAAAAAGACTGGAAAATGTATAATGTAAAGCATAACACGTATTATAAATTTATTATGTAAAATAAAAAAAATGTTTATCTACACTATTCAGTGTTATTTTGCTTATGTGTTACACCTTTCTATTACTTTTGTAAAAAAAAAAAAAAGATTTCTAACTGTAATCATGCTTTTTAACTGTTACTTTTAATATACCCAGCCTGTCTGGTCCAATCCCACAAAAAGCCAACGCAGACAAGCACAAAACGTGGGGAAAAAAAGTTAATGTAAGCCAGGACAGAAAGACACCAGTACACCCGGTGCACTTCACCTCGCCGCCCACGGGGCCAACAGGCAAAGAGCCCGAGGCTGACGACGCGGCCTCCAAACTCATCAGATCCCGGTTCGATCGAGCACCCATGGGATGCGCCAGACAAACCGATCTCGTCCACAACCCACATCACCCAAAAGATCCGCTACCGAAAACATTCTGGTACCAGACACCACAGCAAACGAAGCCATGCGGAGCCACGCCCCGAGCGCAACACCTAGGTGGTTTTAATCTTATGGCTGATTAGTCAGAACACAACTTGGCGCTGTCACTAAAAATGCAAATCCTGTAAAGATGCTTCGAATCTCCCTTTGCCGTCTCCCTCGCTCTGTGATACACACTCGCATACACACAATAAGTCTGTTGTCCATCTGTCTGCTCTTCCGGGCGACTCTGTAGGAGATTTTCCTGGTGTGTGTGTGAGAGAGAAAGTGAATGTCTGTATGGATGCTTGTGTTTCAAAGGAGACGGACAAAACATTTTAAGATGCTTTGAGGTGCTTTGATGAGCTCTGACCCGCTCTTCAGTGCTGCCAGGGAGCCTGTGTGTGTGTGTGTGAGAGAGAGAGAGAGAGAGAGGGGAGAGGTGCCACTATGACTCAGACACAATACTCATTTTCCACACTCTTACCTGAATTTATCAACATGTTTGTTGTTTTTTTGTACAGGGTCCAGACAAATTACACACGTTGACACACGTTGCTCTTAACAGACCCCCTACAGAACGAAAGAGCAAAAGAAAGAGGGGTGGTGGTCCGATACTTCCAAGACATCCTGAAGACAAAACAACATGGAAATAATAACACACGATAGAGATCCTGAGAAGAGGGAGAAGAAAAAATAAAGAGCAAAACCGTTTCAACAACATATTCATCTTCATCACGTCTGAGTAGCGTCTGCATGTCTGGTCACGGCTTATTCTGAGCAGACAACGAGGACAGACTGACAGACTCGTATTCGGTCTCGTAACAGCAGTGAGGCGACTGGACTTAAAGCCAGATTGTGAAGAGGAGCCAAGCACAACGGCTTTCGTTTCTCCAGCAAGACCTCTTTCTCACCCTTTCTTAATCCGCAAAGAACCCACAATCACCTCAGGCACATCCAATACGGTCAGCATTGGATGCTATGGAAAATTCATTCCATTGTTTTTTTTTTTTTTAATTAGTACAAATTTAGTGTGCAAGCGTATTTTTTTTCGTAGTGAATACAAGGAACAGTCCATGTCTCTTCACTTGCTGTAATACAGTAAACAGCACTTAAACCACTACTTCTGGTAAGACACTTAATTTGGTTTGATGGGAAAAGAGCACATGGTCACGGAACAAAGTTTCATAGCGGTTGCTTTTACTCACCTGATTTGTGTGAACCAGTTTAAAAAAAAAAAAAAACCCAGAGTGGGATTTAGGTGTGAACATGAGACTGTATTTACATGTTTATACCTGATCTCTAATTGGTCAGAACTTGAACAGTTTCCCAGCATGCTTTTCAGTTTCCCAAGAAAATGACGTTTTTCTTCTTAACAGGGTAAAAGAGAAAGCGATCAAACATCAGTGAGATCAAGAAGATTTCAACAGTAGTAGCATGATTTTTAAACAGATTTAAAATTGTAAAAATCACATGCAAAAAAAGTTTCCATTTTGAAAGGATCATTTTATTGATCTGCATCAAGCAAACATTGAAATGAGTGGAATTAGGGATCACTCGAATGCTTGATGAAGGTGCATCACAAAAACGACCAGTAGAAACCTTTGCTATGTATAATAGTGAAAAATAACAATGTGATGAGAACTGGGACTAAACAGCTGTGCGTCCATAAGCAAACCTTTTTTTTTTATGAGTTCAATCAGCTTGCTTGAGAGCATGATGAGTTCAGATTGACTCTACTCCAGAGTGATGGATGCATAAAGGGTGAGAAGGGAAGCACATGAAGCGATGCACCCATAATGCATAGTGGTCACTGTACAAACCTCTGGAGGAAGCGTTATGATCTGGCGCTGCTTCAGTTGGTCAGGTCTAGACTCAGCAATGTTATGTGGCAATAAAATGAATCACCAGTCAGTTGATCACCTGAATGTACTGAATGACCAGGTTACCACATTTGTGGAGGTCGTCTTCTTTGAAGACACCAGGCAGATTCCAGGACTCAACCTCCGCCGTCGTCCTCGGCTTGCTCATCAGGGACAATGTTATCATTTTGATTCATGCACATCCACATTTCATAAAAACTTCAATTATTTTTTTGATTGTGTAAAGCTGCTTTGCGACAATGTCAATTGTTATAAGCGCTATACAAATAAATAAAATTGAATTGAAAATTGAAACGGTCATACAGGGCACGAGGAATAATTTTCAGGCTTAAATTGGACACCACATTGTGCACCGTAATTTACAGGTGTTTGAAGAAACTTTTCTTTAAGATGTGATTTTATATATACTTTATATCAAGAGCCATTCTGAATCTCTCCTCATTATGGAATCGAATCTACTGTATATTTCTGACCACCCACTGAATCCTGCCACCATCTCACACCCCCTTTTTTACTGCTGACAAGATCTCCTGGGCTTCCTGATACTTCACCAGGAGATCTTGCACACCCCAGGCAGCCCGTCATGTCAATCCGGATCAGCGCTGAAGACAGTCTGCACCGCGCTGCTTTCTAAGTTGTCTGACATTTCTGAAGCGACGCCAACAGGAAGTTCTAAAACCGGAGAACCATCTGGTCCTTTCCTTTCACCGAATTAATAGCGACTATGTTTGGAGGACTGGGGGGAACCGCATGATGAGAATCACACTGGAAGCAAAAGGTCACGTCAGCTACATATAGAATTTATTATACAAGTCTTGAGATAGAAGCACAGCATATTCACAGTATGGTGACAGCAAATCAGAAAAAAAAAAGAAAGAAAAAAAGTCTGCCCATCGTGATCATCCTGACAACGCGACTGGCTTAAAGAAAGAGGTTTGACATCATTAGTGCAAGAAACCGGCCTGAAAATCAGAATTCATGAAAAAAAAAAAAAAAAGGAAAAAAGTCATGCCTCTGGCACATCCTGCTTCATTTCTAATAATTAATACGGCACACCTTACTTAGAGTGATTGCTGGTCTCTGTGGATGATAAATACGCAAAAACAAACCCAAATCAAATCGATCCAGTCATCTGGATATTAGCATTAAAAGTCTGGAAAGTACAACAGCAATTCCTTAAATCACTACGCTAAAAAAGTCCGATTAAAACGCATTAAATTAAATACAAAGAGAGGTAACCAAACGTCAATGTAACATTTATTTAATATTTCGTTTATCTTTTTTTTTTTTTCTTTTAATATGACCATGTCTCAGCTTCCAGACAAGGTCTCCACATGACAAAAGGTTTCAAAGAAATGCAGCATCTGCTGTCTGAGTAGGAAGCATAAAGCTGTGTAATGTCACTGTGCATCTCAGAAAGTCTCCTCATCAGAGTGTAGAAAGAGCCAGGGTTCCAAATACGCATATTTAAAAAAAAAAAAAAAAAAATTATAAATTGCTACACTAGAACAACTTGATGCAAAAAAAAAAAAAAAAAAGTTTTTACGGGATGCCGTGATTGGGTCTTTTCGGAGGAGGAGGGGGCATGAGCTGGGCGTCCGGGTCCGAATGGTGCTTGCGGCTTTGGGCGCAGCGGTCCAGGAACTCCAGGAGGTTTTCCTTCGTGACGGGAAACTGGATGCTGTTACACACGGCTGTGGGGAAGCAGACGGGGAAGAGAGTGTGAGTGATGACAAGTCGCTTCCTGCAGCCGCGGTCAAGCTCGGGCACGATTCTAGCAGACGCCTTTAATTCGGCATCCTGTTTTAGCGCTGCTGTTAATGTCTATAGGGTTAATGACTCGACCACCAGCTGAGTGGAAATGAGAAGCGGAACGCGCCAGATGCTTCTGATATAAAAAAAAAAAGAAAAAAAGTAAAGAAAAAAAGACGAGAAAGAAAACGAAATGCGGTGGAACAGATGCCTGGAATATCTTCAAGTTTCTAAAGAACAAGCTGCTTACCTGAGGACACGTCTGACTCTCATCCACTTTCAGTAACAAAAAAGTCTATGTTTATTATTGTTACTATTATTATGGCATGAATACTTGAAGGAGCTTCATCATGAAAGAAATTTATATCTTTCCTTAACGTTGTTTTTCTAACATATGATACCAATGACTTGATCAGAAATAAAAAAATTGACATGTGAATCTTCTAATCTTCCATCTTTATGCTCACGGTCGCATTTTCCGTGGCTGACACCCTGTTATATCATGTCTTCTGTTTATTTGCAGCTGATCTGCCTCTAAGGTTTGATGCTCTATGCATTCTTTGATGCTTTTCTGCTCACCACGGATGTAAAGAGTGATTACTTGAGTTGCCATATCCTTCAAAAAAAACCCAATCTAATCTTTTTTTTTTTCTTCTCCTGTCCATTTCTTACTTTTGACTTACTGCAACTACACGACACACTGATGTTCCTAATAAAATGCCTGGTAAGTGTGTATGTATTATTCGACCGCATTTAAATTGTACATATACATATTCAAGTAATTTCCAACCCACTACTCTGACTTTATGTTAGACAGAAAGCTCTGTCGCTCTCGTTTTTTCTGCATAAAGTGTGACGTTGTTGTCGTCGTCGTTGTTGTTCCTGCGGTGCTGCCACTCACCCATCGCTGTATCGTACGAATTCGGGAAGCTCTTGTCTACTCTCTGCCTCATAAAGACCCAGGTGTTATTTTTGAACGTGCACTCGATAATCTTGTTATCGTACTGCTTCAGGTCCTTCGTCACCTGCGGAGGAAGAGCAGAGACGAGAGTTAGACACAAAGCAGAGTTGTGAGAAGAAAAAAAAAGAGAGAGAGAAAGCTTTGTTGTATAGGCAGCACTGCGAAAAACGTGTGTATCAGCAACGCTGTGAAATGAATCTATTGTGAACGCAGACCAGACTCGGGCAGATCTGTAAATCAGGTCGGTTTATAGATTTATTTATATAATACCTGTTATACGTATGTATACACACACATAAAACAGAGCATAAATATGTTTCGTTGCATGTGTCGTCTAATTACAAATATATATACACAATGGCTCTGAAATACAGGATGTCCAAGTCGATATAATACACTGATATAAAACTGGAACCGGTGACATCATCATCATCAAAGATGCTGCTTTGGAAAAGGAATCGACCAATCGGAAGCGAGAATTTAAAAATGGAAACGCATCCAGTTTAGAGGGCATGCATGTTGTACACAAGACAGAGTGAGTGTGTGTGTATGAGACAGAGGGAGCGAGAGAGAGAGGTGGACTCGCTCTTGGAGACACTGGGACACTAGAGGAGTAGACGGCACTGGAAGGAAACACTGCTGTGCCAAGCTCAGCAGCATGCTGGCTAAGTAAAAGACCGTGCACTCCGACCGTGCAGGGCATCTGTGAGATGGTCGATTGGCGCGGTGGTGGGGGGGTGGATGTTTTAGAAGAGCGAAAGACGTCGTCGCACCCTTACAAAACGCAGGAGGCTGAGAGATTATCTTTCAGTGTCCCCTCCTTGGCTCGGGGTTGGCTCTTGGGTTCAGGCCATCCTCGCGCTCCCAGGTGTAGCCGTGAGATTCTGGAAGCCATCTTGGAAACTCCGCTTGGTAGCGCCTGATCCGTCCAAATCCACTTCATTATGGCTGCTCTCTGGAGCGCGGATTTTTCTCGAGTTACTCTCAATATCTCTGCCCAATCTGTTCAAATCCTTTCTCTGCTCGATGATTACTACTTTTCTCTCCCGTAGCCATTTGCTCGGGGAGCGCGATGCTGGCCAGCAGGGCGTGGTTTTAGGAACGACGTGCGAACACACGGCTAAAAGATCCCTGGAATCCATGGTCTGGAGATCATTTAAGCAAGATGGCCAGGCCACCTAAAACTGCTAAGTCCATTTGGTGTATACTCTGCTTGATTGCAATGCAATTTTAATTTCAATTAACTTAATTGTCATTGTGATAAATAACAACGATCTATCATTAGAGCATCATCTTCCAGGCTTGTAATAAAGTGCAGCAGTGTAGGAAGCATAAAGCTATGTAGGGGGGAAAAAAAGGATATAAAGGGAAAAACTGTGTGTGCTGCAGCAATGCAAAGTCCAGTTCCACAGTTATTGTAATAGTGAGGTGTGATGTGTTGTCCAAGGCAGCTAGTGGTGTCAATGTTGTTAATCTCTGGGAGACGAGTCCTGGTGATTTGCCCCGCTGCGAGCGAAGCAAAGGCGGTGATGTAAGAGCAGGGTGATATTTTGGACAGCGCTGACGCTTTGTAAAGTCTGAGATAAAGCTGTAACTTCACGTTTTATGCCATGGGGACGTCTTCAGGGGAAAGAAAGAAATTTCCTGTGTTATTTTGTCAGAATAACTGTGAGAAAGCGGAAGAGGCAGCGGTGACATCTTTATAATAGAAGAGGATGTTATCGGGTACGGGGGGTTAAGGTTTAGGCGTGTTGCATCATGGGTGTTCAAGAGTACAATACTACTCTGGTTTTGTAGAGAATGACGTCTTCTCGTCCTTTATATCTTTCGTAGCTCGTCTTTATGTTCGTCAGAAGCAGATGGCTGTTAATAAACCTCATATTTTACCATCATTCCCTCCTGACTCTTTTTGTTTTTTTTTATGACCGACAGACTGATTTGTTTTTTTTTTTGTAGGTATTTATTTTATGAGACGTTATAGGAGTCTGCGGTAGACTAAGGATTATGAGATATGATATAATAAACAGGTGGAGGCAAGACAGATGGTAAGAAGTGCGTTTTAATACGCATCTTGAAAAACTCAGTGAACTCTTACAGTCTATATAGTCGAAAGAATTATGACAAGCGGGCAATCGGAAGCTTAAAAGAAAAAGTCTGGAGACGATCAACCTGGTGTGGGGAAATGTGTAACCCAATGGACTCTTGAATTAAACGTATTGCAGCATGAGAATGTCACATGTCTACTATTGACCATGTAAAGGGTCCCTAAGCTTGACTACCTCACGCTTTGCTTGACGGAGAGAGGTGGCTCTTTTCTAATCTTTCCAGGCTGGAATCAACACATCTCACGCAACAGTGGGAGTAGTGCACGAAGTGGGCTTGCGCGTTTTTGCAGGCGATGCATATACATTTCACGCACGCTGCTTGCGAATGTGAAAGTTCAGCTGCCGAAACATGACTCAGAGAGGTGTGACTAACTCAGAACTCCCCCTCGCTGGCTCTTATGGGAGCTCGGATATTTCTATAGCGAGACCTTCTTATAGTCTCGCTCTCGGTCTGCTAAAGCCTGCCGTGCATCACAAGTGTGTAAAAAAAAAAATTTTAATCAGGCTTTGTAAAGTTTGGAGAAATATTCCAAACCACACGGATGACTTTGGATTCCTTTGCCTGTAAGGAATGCAGATAGAGAGAGAGAGGAAACGCTACGGTGTAATTTTGGTCCAACATGATTAGAGCTATTATGTGTGCAACGAAGATTTAAACTAAAACTTCAGCCATGCAACTGATGATCTATAAAGCTCATCGGAGCTGACCCCAGGTCTACACAGGGAAAAAAACTGAGCAATTGCAGCGGTGACAGAACCATCAGTCAAAGCCGTGCAATACAAATTAGCCGATTATGTTGGCGCGCTCGCTCGTAGATGGTTAACGACAAACAAGCCGTTTGTCTAGCGCGGGATTGTCTTCCGGCTCGGTTTTTCTTACCCTTTCGTCTACCAGGGCGGCTCGCTAATTACTTTGTTTCTACTGAAGCAAACGGGTCCTTCAGAAACAAAAGGGTGCTATTAGGGAAAATCCTCGAACTACAGTAGCACGGCATTCGGATGATATCCCTGATGTGTGCTGTGGAACTCACCTCTTTGGATTCCTTTGTCTGCAAGGAAGTGACACTATTTATGCGTTTATGGAGATGTGAATAAATATTCCAGACACATACCCAGGAAATGTATTCACCAGGCAAATGATTATAAAGTAAAAAAAAAAAAAAATGACTGTTTAATTCCTTTATTAGTGCTAATTACCCAGCGATAATCAGACTACCTAATGGGAACTTGTGCTTCAGTGCAAACGGGTTTTAGACTCTGAGACAGCCGTATAACGTTTTTTAACATAATATTTTATTTAACCAACAGAAATTCTGTAAAGCTGTTGTTTTCGTTAGTCAGATTAAATATGACTAGATTAAAATATAAAGCAATAATAATATCATTTTTTGGGGGTTTATGTAGTAATATAGTGCGATATAACAAATAATTCTGATGCAAATGTGCTAGTTGAACATTACACACGTCACATTTTGCACTTTTTGTGCACCAGCGTACTGTGAACTTTGACTGCAACCTTGCTCACTTTTCTGCACATTATATTGCCCACAACTGGACACGGTTCTTCGCTACACTACATTTCATTATATTCTATTATTTTATTATACATATTTCATATTTCTATTTTTATTCTACCATTTCATTTTCAGATTTTTTTAGTGCTTGTACATTATGTACATTTAAAAGTCCTTGACATCTCAAGTTTATTTCCATATTTCTCTTATATTTCTAAATTGTAAATTCTCTAATTTCTCTTATTTTAAATTGAAACTTTCTTGAAAATTGAAATCTTGGGTCATCAGCAGTTGTGTAAGCATTTCACTTATACTGTGTATAAACAGTTGAATTTGGTTGGAGTTGTGTGCCATGATGATGATGATGATGATGTCACTTCCTCACTCACTTTGGACTCAGAATGCAGTGCAGCTACAGGGTCGCAGGGACTCGACTCGGCTAGTAAGCCATCCATGAGGTGACCATTACTGTATGACGACATCGATGATGATGATAATGAAATCAGGATGAAATGTGATGCTTGTAAAGAATGCACATACTGTACTGTATAAAGCTCTGAGAGAGCAGGACAGACTATTCACAGCTAAAGCTCTGCTGTATCGCTGTAGAAGCAAAAGCTACAGTAATTCTCACTGGGATCACCATGACCGCTGTGATTTGGTAATGTTAGGAACTGTTAACCAATGTAGCCTTTAACAAAAAAAAAAGAAAAAAGAAAAAAAAACAGCAGCGACACCTCATTACAGCAAAGATTTGACCAAAATAGTAATCCAGTCTCTTGTGCAATCAACAACGCGACAGAGTGATAAACTGCTCTTAGTATTGTTTCACATGTTTTCTGCATGACGAAACTTTAACCCAGACCAGTGCTCCGAGCCAAGGAGGTCGCAAACCTCTTCCCATGTGACGCGTGCAAGACGATTACACATAACTTTTATCTCAAGTGGCTCGATTTCACCGAGCAGAAGCTTTCACGCTTTCTGTGTAAATGTGACTGGACTGCTCGGTTGCATTACATGGACATTACATGGGTTCCCTGGATGACACGCACCCCTGGGGACGCTTTATCGTCCGCGACTGACCGCAGTGCGAGAGACACGATCGCTTCTACTGTGCTAATACCTGGGCTTTGTGCATCATGGCATGAAGAAAAAATCAGAAGACATTAGACATTTCACGACTGATGCACCGGCTAGTGCTCGGACATGATGGATAACGAGGTTGAAAGGTTCATTTAAAGAACATCGGAGCATTATTATACACATTCGAACAAGAGAGAGATCTGTGTTTTAAAGCCGAGAAGGCAGAACAAGTCCCACATAGCTTGATTCAAAGCCCATTTCCCTGAAAGCCTTTCGTTTCTCATGAACGCCGAGCCCGCCTGGAGCTTAGCGAACAAAGCGGCAGGGTTTTTTTGCGGAATGCGAGATTAATGAGGAACAAGAGGAAAAAGCTTGAGCCTTTGATCGTAATGGAGAAGGTACACGTCACACGAGGGGGTTCACTTCCAAAAGCCTGGATACACACTGATTCGGTGAATCATACACACAGTTTAAAGAGAGACACTCTTGTGTGATCCCTGCTATGGGATGCTTTTAAAAGGCACTCTGATAAAAATGTCGCACTTGTATCCTGACGGTTTGAGATCTGGTTTAATGAACGCAGGAATAGGAGCAAAAACAAATATATGTAAATAAAGTGGAAGCTGGTCTGTGGCTTGATGCCAGCCCCTACTGCCTGAGGGTGAGCGCTTGGCATTATTAGCGTATTGCCAAATTCAGCACAGGTCTCACCTTCATCTGAGCAAAGGGCATGTCGTAGCTGCCGACGTACAGCAGACCCACCGTCTGAGGGATCAACCTGCACAGACAGAGACGGAGTCACACACAGGGTTAGAACAATGTTTAAGTGGTATTTTAATTAATTTTCAATTCATGCATGATGCTTCCGAAGCCATTGAATTTTAAATCATGTTAAATGATCGTGGTCTCAATACGGTTCTAAAATAATCATGATTACGATTTTTGCCATAATCAAGCAGACCATAACAAGAACATAACAGGAATTTTTTTTAAAAAGGACTGGGGTTAAATCTAATAAAATCTAATGTTTTTTCTTGATTTACTCTCAGAAAGTCAGTCAAGTTACAGAGATAGATAGATAGATAGATAGATAGATAGATAGATAGATAGATAGATAGATAGAGTCTTTGGCAAAAGTTTAGGCACCCCTTTATAAATAACAGATTTTGGTGATTTTTTAAATTATTTTATTGAAAAGATGTCAACACAGTGTCGCGTGGGAATGGAGAAAATACACAATATTTTCATAGTTACTTTTTATCATAAATTGAACAAAGATAAAAAAAAATTAAAACATTATTGTGGCACGGTGCAAAAGTTTGGGCACCTTGCATAATCAGTACTTAGTAACAACTCCTCTGGCAGATATCACAGCTTGAATCGGCTTTTTATATCCAGCTAAAAGTCTTTAAATTCTTGTACTTGGGATTTTCTCCCATTCTTCCTTGCAAAAGGCTTTTAGTTCTGTCTTGCATGCACAGCTCTTTTATGATCTACTGTACCTACAAATTTCCAATGATGTTTAAATCAGGGGACTGTGATGGCTGTGATTTTCCATAGTGGATTTCGAGGTATGTTTAGGATCCTGTTGTAGAAGCCATCCTCTTTTCAGCTTCAGCTTTTTTACAGATGGTGTGATGTTTGCTTCAGGAATTTGTTACCTCCACCTGTGCAGTGTTTCCTGTGCCACTGGCTCCAACACAACCCCAAAGCATGATAGATCCACCCCTATGCTAAATAGTTGGCAAGGTGATCTTTTCATGAAATGTTGCTCCTTTTTGTTCTCCAAACATGCCTTTGCTGATTGTGACCAAAGAGTTCTATTTTAATTTCATCAGTCCACAGCACTTGTTTCCAAAACGCATCAGGCTTCTGTAGATGTTCTGTTGCATACTTCTGATGTTGGATTTTATAATTGGGACACAGGTAAGGTTTTCTCCTGCTGACTCTTCCATGAAGGTCTTGTGGAACGGTGCAACACCACTCTCGAGTCTGCTAAATCTTCCTGCAGGTTTTTTGCAGTCAAATGTGGATTTTGATTTGAACGACTTTGATTTGCAAATTTCAACTGGTACTCCACGTGAGCGACCAATTCCAGTCAAGACAATAATCCCCCGTGTTAAAGGAACGCAATAAAAACAGCTCTCTAGCCTTACTTCGTTTAAATCAACACACTCAACCCTTTCCAGTCCATTACACTCGGAATGTCAGGACGTGCTTCCGGAGCGCGTCTGGAGGTTTGGTTGATCGCAGCGAGACCCAGCAGAGGCAATGAGAGGCTTCAGGGATCATCTGACAGCCTAAATACAGAGAAAGCTCCCAGCTGGAGGCAGCTAGAACAATTCAGCGCTTGGAGAATTACTGGCTGAGGTTAAGGTTAGGATTTCAATCAGAGAGAGAGAGAGAGAGAGAGAGACTCTGGTCAGCCCAAAAACAAATGGAGAGAGAGAGGGGAAAAAAACTAAACACACCAACAAAGGTTCAAGCCCACGGCTGACTCAGCCATGTTATGAGACAACAGCAGGTTAGAACTAAGGGTGCTTAAATTTACTCCGTTTAAAAAGGCTATCCGTGTGATATCTAGGAACGCCTTCGGAGATGTTTGAAAACCTGGCCACCTCGAAACATGAAAGGCCACCATCAAGTGGAAAGTGGGGGGAAAAAAAAAACCTGCATAATATTTCCAGATCCCCGGGATGCGCCTGAAGCAGATAACATTTGTCATGTCCATGCCAACAGAGCTGTATTGACATAACGCTCTAAATATAACCCATCCAAGATGATCGTGGCCTTGAGGAACGTTGAAGCCGTGGCTTTATTCTCCAGGTTCAGATTCAACTGCAAGACTGATACAGCCATTTAATTCTTTTTTCAGATGAGGTTCGCTGTACAGCAATGCTGTAAAATGTCTGTTTTGCTTTCCTTATATGGTCGTTACTTCCTGTTCTGGTTCTAACATTTCCAAGATTCTTGGACTTCATCCTTTTGATATTTCACCATAAAAATCTCTTACAGTATCTCTCACCTCTGTGCTGTTGTTAGTGTTTAGTCCATAGATACAGTAGATGAACAAATAGATTATTTGATTTATCCACAATAAACACGCTCCAACACCGCACATCAATCCCACACCCATATTTTCCAACTATTAGCCAATGGAAACCATCTTTAAAAAATCTAAAACTCTCTGGCTAACCCCCAGTGGACGGGTATCTCAGCTGCATTATGCCTGCATGAAGCATCAGCACTTTCTCTTACTTTTAGTCTTTTAGTATTGCAGACAAATAAATATGTAATGACTTATAACTCCCTCATCTATTATAGATCGCATTACACAAGCTGGTCAATAGCGAGGCTTCAGGATCTACAACCTGGCCTGACCCTGAGCTAACTAGAAAAGCATAAGACCCATTTCTAACTGTTGAATTAAATTTGTTTTCGAGTAATATTCTTTCCAATTAGATTTAATTGTTTAACGTTGTGTGACCGATGTCATGGCCTTTGCCATTGTATTATTATTTTTGATTACTTGACATGTCGGATGCAAAACAAAGCCCTGCTTATTACTATGTTTTTTTTTTAATCCATGACGATTGCCACAACAGACGAATAATCTGCATGGGAAGTCACAGAAAACTGCGCGAGGATGAAGCATGTAAGGATCTAAATGACATTTTGATAACCTTTAAATAGTGACAGGTGCTGCACAAATTAAACAGAGATTTAATCCCTGTTCGTGTTGAAAAAACAACCTCTGCTTTATTTGGAACTGAATGTCCGATGTAAACTTTTACAACTGTTTAAACCTGAGCGCTGATTGAGAAGGTGTTAGTTTCTGTAAGAAACTAATTAAACCATGCAGCACACTTGCCTACTACAGCCAGTGTTCCCCGTACATATTAATGATCTCGCAAGTAAGTTGAAACAGAACCTTTTGTTTAATTAAATTGTGCTGAAGTTAAGAAACGAGGCGCTTCAAATATTACTCACTGGAAAGATCTGCTCCGTGAGGTCACATGCCTCATATGAGTGGTACAGGTCCGATTTAATTGGCTCTCAATTTCAATAGCGGTCAAAAACCCTTTGATTCTTCAAGCTCCTAAAAGCAGACAGGAAAAATATCTCATCCCTCAAGTGGACCAAAACAGCATAAACTGTTGAGCCGTGTCTCGCTTTAGAACAACAAGTTCAAGGCCAGAAGCATTAGTATTCCAGTGACTGGTTAGCACTCCATGTACTATTTCCCATCTGTCCTCATCTCTCACATTGTCAGAGTTTTCTGCCACATCACACCCAGGGCAGATGTGTTCAACACTCCATTTCAGATGAAAAAGCAAATGCAAATTTTCAATTCAATTTACTGCTTTATTCCTGGAGAAGGTAGAAATTGTCCCAGGCAGAAATGGAAATGCTTGAGCTCAGGAAATAATGGTGTATGGCCTTGCTTAAGGGCCAATCGGTGACAGCTCTGAGGTTGTGAACTTAATCCAACCAAGAAACCAACCAATTACCGGTAATCAACCAACCAGTAAATTTACCACGCAGTCAACCAATTAATCAACCAACCAGCTGATTAACCAACCGGCCTACCACTCAATCAACAAAGCAGGCAAACAACCAAAAAAAAACCTCACCAACCAACCAACCACATCAACCAATTAACCAACCAACCAATTAACAGAGCAGCCAAACAACCAAAAAAAATAATAATAATCAACCAACCACGCAGCCAGCATATTAACCAACCAACCAGCCATCCAATTTACCAACCAACAAATTCACCAACCAACAAATTAACTAACCATCCAATTAACCAAGCAAAAAAAAAATAAATCAACAAACCAACCACTACCCCATAGCCTTGATCTCTGACCATCAGGCACAATTAAGTTTCAAGAACTGTGAATCTGAGTGGTTGGCTTTTTATATTTTGTGGGGTAAAGTACCAGACCTTCTAGCAGAAAAGGCCAGCTAGAAGTCTGACTCAAAAGCCTACCAGCAGAGTACTGGAGACTGGAATCTTCAATAAGCATCAGTGATCATTAACAAAGTTGCAATTCAGTGAAAAGTTGTTGTTCTGGCAAATAGCATAATGAAATACTTTTGAAATTGGATAAAGTCAAAGCGTGCAATGACTCAAAGAAAACACTTTGCCTATTCTGTTTTAATGTATTACACCTTCTCATCTCCTTTTTGATTTTGTTTTTAGAAACCACTCCATTTCTTGAAAGCTCTCTGAGCCTCAGATTTTAATCCCGTACTTAAAACCTCCATGCCAAAGCGTGACAAAAACAGCCGAAGCTACACAAATCATTCTGCCACACTGAAACAACAGGAAGCCAAAATATATTCATTAGCTTGTTTTGTTGGCTTTGCTTTGTACAGCGAGAGGAGCTTGAGGCGGTACACGGCCTGGTGGGACGGCACTGGATTCAAACCTGCTTTAGGTATTCAGAACCGTGCAGCACGGGGACTGCGGCTATTCACAGTCCAGGCCTGAAAAGCCAGTGATAAAGGGAAAATAAATAAACAAAAGCAGTCGGACATCCAACGGCCATTTCCCTTGGACGCTCTTTGAGTTGCGTAGTATTGCGTAAGCTTAAGGCAGACATCAAAAAAGGGGGGAAAAGAAAAACAAAATCCTAAAGAGATTTGATTAACCGAGAGTATCTCAAACTGTGGGTAAATAAGCATAATGTAGCAAATTCTATATGGCTTTAAAGGACTGAAGTCATCTTATTAGATGGATCTGGTTAAAATACTTAAAGGTCAGTGAGTAAATATATATAAACAATGTGTGCTCGCTCTCATTTTCTTCTTTCAAGAGTCGATCCATACAAGCGAAGCTCGAGTTCCTTTTCCTCAGGCTTTTTGTCTTTGTCGTTGCTTTTTCTTCCCTGTGAACCCCCTTGAAATTAATGAGAGGAAGGTGTAGGGTATGAGAGCTTCTTAAAAGGATGAGACAGAGTAGGAGGAAGCGAAGGATAACGTGGGTGGAAGCGACAAGTGCTTTACACATTTCTCTGCTGCTTGGCAGGGGCACAAACGGAGCCGCAACCTCGGAGCCTATCATCCCTCTTCATCATGAGAGCTTCGAGAGAATCGACACACTGGCTAGGCTTTCGGGTTCTGTTTAACATTTCGGAGAGACATCGTCTTCAGTCTTGAGTCGCAAAATCGCAGCAGGGTTTTCCTTGTCTACGATTTTATTCTGTAAACCTGCTTTGTGGATTTTTGCTATTGATTGAGTTTAACTGATCAGCATGGAGAAGACGGGTACTAATTCATAACCCACGGAAAAGGCTGGACATTCTGATCAAGGTTTCTCAAGTTGTGTGTGTCTCCATGTGTAATGAATATTGACCTATACTGTATATAGAACCTATATATACACACTGTATATACACACACGTACAGTACGAGGGTGAGTCAAAAATTATCCGCACTCCGGCTGTCAAATTATCTTTGTCAACTTTTAGATAAGACAAATACATAATCGTTCGACATAATCACCTTGATTTTTCGATACACTTTGTCCATCTTTTAACAAGCTTTCATATTCCTTCAAATATTTTAGGTTGAGCTATGAGCCACGAATGCACTACTGTCTTCATCAGTTCTTCATCAGAAGTGAATCTTTGTCCTCGATCGTAGGGCTGCTTTCAGGGCACCAAACAGGTGAAAGTCTGATGGAGCGAGATCAGGATTATAGGGAGGATGCTTTAACACCTCAAAATGAAGTTCTTGCAGAGTGTCGACCGTGGGTGCAGAAGTGTGTGGACGCCCTGGGATACTGCATTTAATCCTGCATAAAAGTCTAAAGTTTAGACTTCAACTCTTCAATAAGCGTCAGAAAACTGTAAGTGTTGATGTTGATGAACTTTCCAGCTGATGGTTGAAATTTTGAACTTTTTCTCGGTCTGTATTTGAGGATATATCGAATTTCACAGCTCAGGATTCGCAGGATTATTAGAAAGCCCTATCAAACTTTGTTCTTTATAAACACCTACTGACAAGAAGTATCTCATTAAAGTAAAAGGAAAATAAAGATGAAAGTGAAGATGTAGGACAGAATAAAACGTATTACATTACAGAGTGAACAGTGGATGATGACACGATGGGTGTGAGAGTGTGTTGATCATGCTGACTCACCCTTCTCCTCCGACTTTGGAGATCTTCAGTCGGAAGTCCACGGAATTGTGACTGGGGGGTTTCCACTTCAGGATTTCATCGCAGCGCCCCGGCTTATATTTCTATTCGGGGAAAAATAAACAAAGAAACAAAACACGTTTGCATTTTTTTTTTTTTTTTTTACCTGAAAGTCACCTTTCATTACTTTATTAAACCACAAACCAGCCGATGCTGACACAGAGACAGATCTTCCCTTGTCCTATTCATCGGATGGAGGAAATCAGAGATGATGATGCCGAATAAACCGTGCCATGATGAATGTGCAGAAGAACTGTAATTTTATTTGTTTGTTTTGTTTTTTTTGAAATCCCCACTCTTACTTTTAAACTGTCTGAAAATAAGACGAGAATTTGCTCTGGGAACGAGTAGAGAAAAGAGAGGAAGAAATGGATGGTGTGGGAGGACGAGAAGATTTCCCATTTGTTTAGGAGTGACTTGCAGGGCTCTTCATCACATGAGCTCTGAGCGAAAGCTAAACACGCGTCTGTTTGGTGCATTAACACCTACGAGGATCATCTGCTGAAGTGCAGTCCCAAGTTCCCAAAACACAAATCCAGCTGGGTATGGACGCCAAATTCGGAGTTAAAAAAATAATAATAATAATAATAATAACAACAGTAAAAATAAATAAATAAATCTAAGCAATACTGGTTAACACATTTACAACATGACCTTCCTGCACGTCCCAAAAGGCGGAGGCGATAATGCTGCCTTCAAAACCCATCGACTCAGCTGGGGAAAGTGTATCTCCAGATACAAAGCATGGCATGAATCGATATCTCATCATTCCTGTGCTACGCTACGTTTTTCTCTTATCTGCGAGACCTCCTTTTCTCTTAATTTTGAGTTTTTTTTGCCAAAAAAAAAAAAAAAGTGACATTTGGCCCAACTTGCACACCTGGAGGAATTCGGCGCTACGCGCCTCTCAGGGCCTGATGCGTGTAACTTAGCAACCACAGAGGCGCTGATTGCTCTTAAAGGGGCCGTTACGTTTTTTTTTTTTTTTCCTTCTTGCTGGTTTGCCGGAGAGGAGAGTGGGCGAGACTCACGATTTCCAATAAACCTGTTCGAACGTGGTTCAGGCAACTGGCAGAAGTGAGAATTTAATGCGTTCTGTTTGGCTTATGTGAAAAAAAAGTTCATTATAAAAGAGTAGTTTTGAGTCATATCCCATTTTAAATCAAGAAACACGGGTGTGAAAACACTTTGTAGCTAATTAACAGTGTTGATAGATTTACTAAGCCAAAATATGTTTAATGATTAAGTCTTGGCACTGGCAAAAAAAAGAGCATCAAAACATTTTCTTTATTACAATTATAATTAATATTTACATAATATGTGAAAAGTCCAGAGCATAGAAATTTACAATATTACAAGCCTGAATCTCAATTAGAATATTTACATTCTTTACAAAACGCAAATCTTCTGGGATGCTTTTCTTCTCACCGCGGTTGTAACGAGTGTTTATTCAGAGTGTTTACTCTCAGCTCATAAAATTGAAGCTGTTTGGCCATTCACCTTTTCGCCCTTTCTCTACAACAACAAGGCGTTTCCGCCCTCAGACCTGCTTCTCACTGGATGTTTTTTTTTGCATCCCTTTTCAGTGTTGGTCTGACTTATAGCATGTACTGTAAAAAGCAGTAAATCGTTTCTGCTAAGCGAGATGCGAGCCCACACGTTCTGTATGGCGGGTGTTCGCAACACTACTATACACTTCACTGCTGTGAATCCTAGATGGTGTGAAAACACTGAGTAGTAGTGTACCATGGGCTGCTTCAATATTGTTTTTCATGAGTTTGCGTGGGCTGAATGAAAAGAGGTGATGGGCTCAGTTTGGTCTGTTGGACTTTACTCCATAGCTGGAACATCATGAAATACCAAGAGACTTCACTTTTGCTTTTTTGTGACACCCCCAGCTTTGAGGAAAGAACAGAAACCTCAATGTATGCCCTTACAGCGAATTACAAAGTTTAAATCGGGAGCTGGTGAAATACCACCTGATGAAACTTTAACCTGCATAACACTAAGCAAAGGTAAACCCAACACCCCCCACTCTGTGGTTTAGGACGAATCACAAACTCAGCCGTTCCTTCAACATTAATCTAATTGCTTATCCATTTTCTGACCTGTTCGATATCTGCCTGACAGCATGTCTTCACTAAAGGACCGTTTCCTCTAGCTGTTTTGTTGCAGGCATCCTCAGGGACGCCTCAAATCCTGTTCGACACAGGAAGGGAGCCATCGACCCACACCCAGCCGTGACAGTGCCACACAGGATCTCTAAATAAAGGGACGACCTGGTGATGAAGAAGTACAGCAAAGAGTAACTGCTGACAAGAAGGAAGACCTCTGGACTGTCCCCCCCCCCGCTGTGAAAAGTGCAGGCATATTTCTGCAGTCTGGACTCACCAACGAACAAAAAATAATAAAGTGCCTTTAGCAAGGGAAAAAAAAACCAAACCTCACCTTATCGTAATGAGGTGAGGGTGTTAGCGTGAAGGACGAGCGGTGCGGTTATAAGGATTTATGGAAAGAGCTCAAAGCTTCTTTTTCCTCCAGAATTACAGTAGCTCTGAGGCAGCGCGAGTTAGAGCGGAGAGAGAGAGAGATAGACTTGCAAAAAGGCAGATAGGGACGAACGAGCAATAGAGGATGAAAGCTTTCACACTGTGTCCTTCTTGTTGCATATCTGATGATGTGGTTTGTGTGTGGGCAAGATGCACTGCAAAATGTCCCTATCTTCCACAATAGGCACTGCGAGCTGAAACAGCGAGGTGATGTGGACCTGCACTGGTCCCGGATCTTAACCATCGACAGTATAAAGACGGAAGATCAGAGTCTAGCTCGTGCGGAAATTCACAGCACATTCGGGACTAATCTGGGCACTTGTCTATGCCATCTGTCTCCGTCCCTGTGGTACTGTGGAAGAATTCATGACCTGGCCAAGCACCGGGGCACGAGGGTCAGCTTCCCTAGTATATAGGGCATGGTAACACTTATTCCCAAACCTCCGGACAAGCTGGTGCTTCATGGTCTGCTTTGATCATAATCTAGAGGAAGACGTCTGCAGCGACCGGTGGGGAATCTGCTGCCACCGCCGCCAAATCTTAATTAATCCATCATCGAGCAAGAAATGATGTGTGGTATTAGATCGTTCAGGGAGCAAATTACACATGATTTGTTAAGCCAGGCAAACAACAACAACAACACGGGCTTCGGAATGGATGGAGCTGTCAGAGGCGAAATTTTTACAAGCCTTTCCCGTGGCATAAAGTTTTTTTCATATTTTTTTATCTTTCCATAATTAAATTCATAAAGTGAATTCATGTCCTAGGGTCATTAAAGTTAAATATTTTAAGCCCGTTTTTTGTTGCAACAAGCTCATCGAAATACATAAAATTTTCAGTGCCGTAAAATATTTGAATATTTCATTTTGAGTTTCAGTATCAGTTTCCTATTCATACAGTGTAAACACCGTGTACTGGACCGTTGCTCAGTAGTGGCCCAAAGTCCTCATTTCAGATGAAAGTAAATTTTGCATTTCATTTGGAAATCAAGCTCCTAGAGTCTGGAGGAAGAGAGGAGAGAGAGGAACAGGATCAAAGTTGTTTGGGGTCCAGTGTGACATTTCCACAGTTAGTGACGGTTTATTGTATCATGTCATCGGCGGGTGTTGGTCCACTGCGTTTCATCAGGTCCAGAGTCAGAGCAGCCGTCAAGGGACCAGGAGATTTTAGAGATCTTCACTCTTCTGTCTGCTAACAAGCTTTATGGAGATGCCCATTTCCTTTTCTGCACACAGGGCCAAAACTACCACTTTGTTGATAATGTTATGACTGTTCTTACAAACTCACCGGACCTAAAGCCCAAAAAGAAAATACATGAGCTATTGTGAAAAGGATGATGAGAAAAACCCGAGCCAACAATACAGACGAGCTGAAAGCTGCTATCTAAGCAACCTGGTCTCCAATAACGCCTCAGCATCACCTCCAAGATGGCGCGGCACTGTCCAGACGCCGTCACGGCAGCTCCACTACGACCCATGAATTGAAAGACTGAACAGTAGCTTTTCCCACCAGGCTAATAAGGGAAATAAACATTAAACCCCACCAACGACCGACAAATTCAGCACATAGTCACTTTAACAGTCACTTTAATATCGCTGCACTGGTTTCACATTTTCTACAACAAAATTCTTTATAATTTTATATTTATACTATATTGTACATAATTTATTTCATTGTCTCCTTAGTTTTTTTTTTTACTTATTTTGTACATTCATACTTTTTTTTTTTTTAATTTGCACTGCATTTCACTACTGTTGTACTTGTACAACCATGTACAGTATGTGACAAATAAAATTCTTGAATCAGCAGTGTGACAAACTTATCGGCTACGCCACGTTAATGCAGTAATTCATGCCGAATGAGCCCTGACAAACCATTGTACTCATAAATGACCTTACTGTTCAGAAGTAGGACATTTGTCTATTAATAATCCAAGTTTATTGTAAAATAGACTTTTTTTTTCCTGACTGATCTTTGTAAATGTCCTAAGATGTTTAACAACAATAAAAATGTTAACTATCTAAAACATGCCATAAGATATTACCAAGTTTGACCTTTTATGAGGGTGAGTCAAAAATTATCCGCACTCTGGCTGTAGAATTTGTTTAAATTAAATTTGTGATGTGCACTTTTGTCCATCCGTCAACAAGCTTTCTTTTCCCTCATTAGAAATGTTTTAGGCTGAGCTGCGAGCCACGAATGCACCCCTGTCTTCACGCCTTCGTCCGGAAGTGAATCTTCGTCCTCGTAAGGCTGCTTCCAGGGGACCAAACATCAGGACTATAGGGATGAGGCTTTAACTCCTCGAAAAAGGTTTTTGCCGGCAATGTGGGTTTTGCCAAATAGTGTGCGGACATCCGTTGTGATCTTGAGTGACACCTCGCAGGTTTGATTGTTACAACGTTCAGACCCCGACAGCAGTGACTGGATTGACAGTTTCCTTGAATGCAAAGTGCAACACAACTGGAGTGAGAATAATTTTTGACTGACCCTCATATTCAAATTTCTCTCGTTTTTGGTACTTTTTTCTAAAGTAGAAATTACATTCTCCACCCACCCAAAACAACAACACTACTGTTTCTATTCCAGACAGAGAAATATGAATAAAAAAAAATACAAACCCGACAGGGAAATTAATATCTATCTATCTCGGTCCACATCGATTACTCCAGGGCACTTCAGCGACTCCACATTTGGGGCGGACGTGTAATATCGCTCGCTTCTTTCTCCTGACTGACATTCTTCATAAAGCCAAATGGCAAAGCTAATTTACTTGAAATGTCCTTGTCTCGCAGACACCATTTCATATTTAAATGGCTGAACTGGGACCTCTACAGTAAAAGCATGCATACAGTCAGGAGAGGAAAGCGACAGGTATAATGTATACATGCCATTGTGTTTATTAAAGTCCAAAAAAAATAAAAATAAAAATAATTTAGTGGAGTTTCATACACATGGTGCAAAGACTACCATCTGGAATGTGCGTGATTTGCTAACGCGCCATCTGCAGTGATGACATTCTCTTTTGTAATTAACACCCCACCCCTTTCTCTGTCTTGTTCCTTTTTCTTCCTGCGCAATCACTGGCATTCACAAAAATGCAAAGAGACTTTCCGAGGACAGTAAACAGCTCCGCTCGAACCTTTTTTTTTTTTTTTTGCAATACGGCACCTCGCTTGACTCTCGGTAGTAACTATGGATGTCGAGCTAAGAAATATGCATTTCCCGACTTTCAATGTGTTATCTCTGTGCGTCTCCGAATGCCAGGCTCCCCTCTCTCGCCTCACCTCTGAGAGACATCTTTCTATGAGCGAGCCATACCGCCTCCCACTCGCAGATTTCGCTGTCCGCTTCATTGTACATCTTTTTAGTCTGTGTGAATAAACTCGCTCCTAGAGTAATGGCTCACGTTAATCCTTTAACATATTCCTGCTTTGGCATTAAAGACATGTTGGTGTATCTGTGAAATGTCTCTTCGCAGAAAAATCTAAAGGGTGTATCCACTAGCCTCTTCGTCTGAAGTCCTTTCTGCACCTATATATCTTGGTGGTCCCATAAGTCTTGTAGTACGAGGTCAGGTTGTGTATATCCATTTGTACACGGCCAATCGTCTGTGTGTGAGGAAAGGCATTATCTGGGGGGTATTTCGGCTTTTTTTGGGGGGGTTTGTCCGATTCCTCCCCGTCACTAGGGGGTTCCACATTAAGGCTACTACTACCACTCAGTCGGGAGGGCCGAAGACTATCACGTGTTTCCTCCGAGCCACGTGATGCCAGCCGACCTCGTCTTTTCGCACCATTTGGGGTGGCGTAACACACTCGGAGGACAGCGCTATCCGCTCCTTCCGCTTGCGTGAGCTCACAGACGCCCCTGATT
>JAQMYI010000012.1:31656669-31679282 GCA_030014275.1 Clariallabes melas | reverse complement strand
CTGGATTTTTGGTTGATATTCTGTCTCAATCCTTTACCATAAACCTATGATAAAAATTATAGACCCTTCATTTCTTTCTAAGTGGGCAAACTTAGAAAATCTGTAGGGGATCAAATACTTATTCCCCCCACTGTAAATGTATATCAGTGTTTAGAAAATTCAAGTTTTAAGTTTCAAGTTTATTGTCATATGTACAGTAAAAAAACAAGTTCCTCCCCGATGAATGTGAATGTCGCTTAAAAAAAAAAAAAAAGCATAAAACAGAATAAAATAATACAAATAAATATGGTTATTAAAAAAATGTAGATTTGTAATTCAGGGTATAAGAAAAATTGGTGGTTAATTTATTGAAAATTCAGCAATAACAAAATTAAACAAATTTTATCATATCATTTCCAGGATTGACAGCATGATCTCTTTAACCATGGCAAAATAAAATTTAAATAAATAAACAAACTTGCAGCTTGTCCTGGAAATGACATAAGTAATGTAGATCATATTTTACTGCCTTCTTCAAAGTATGTTACAGGTAGAAAAATCCAAAATTTCATGAAAAAAAACAAAAACAATTATTATTACTTTTTTTTTTTTTTAATCAGAATTTAGCCACTTTAACATCTGATGAGACAGCCACAGATATTTCTTGTATTGTCATAATCAGATACACAAGCTGGAAGATCTTAGACTCCTTCTAAGCGGCTGTTACTTTACTTTTGATTCACTAATAACAACTGAGTAAACCAACTTTCTGACGAGTTCTCCTTTCATCGTCGACGAATTAGGCGCATCTGCTCGGACAAATGTTCTTCTTTTTACATGAAACAGACATCAGTTTTGTGACTTTTTCAAAATGAAACTTGGAAGCCACAGTGAAAGGAGTCGATTTATAAACCGAGAGACGTCCTTCTTCACACTGATTTGCAACTGGAGCGGCCCACGCGTTGGACTTCACTACGAAGCCGCTGCAGCTACTGACCCGAACCCTTTTGTAACAGGCCACGCTCGAACGCTCGTCTCGAGTCAAGAATTTAAAATCGAGAAGCATAACCGAACGAACATTGAGTGATTTCTAAGGAGCTGTGAAAGAATGTTCTGGATGCTGTATGAAGAGACTTTTTTTTTTTTTTTTCCTTTTCTATCTTTCTGTCCTTCATTTACACCAAATGAAATCTCAAAGCGGAGCTCTTTCGATCAAGGCTGTCGACTCGGACGGCCGAAGCAGCTCTGCTGCTAAGAATACAGATTAATGAGAACGTGAACGCGCGCACAAGTGCGTGTTCATGGCCACGTTCTACCTCGAGCTGAACAATTTATTAAACCATTCAACAACTTCTGGAAACTCTACCAAGGACACCGAGCAACTTGCTAGATAAGGAAGGAATTTGAGATTTAATGCATCAGAGCTCTACTCGAAGCTCAGTCAGTGTGTGTAGCATTGTGTGTTTGCTGACCCGCCCAAAAAGTGGCTGCTGAAAAGCAATTACGTTTCCTGTAAATCCCAAAACTAGACCCGACACGATGGGGTATACAGTAGATAACATCTCAGAAAGGTTAAGGTTCGTGTTGTGCACACACACACAACACGACTCTAAACAAGGTTTGGCCTGGTAGAAAAATCCCTTCCACATAGGCATCTGAACCCAATTTTGTTAAAAATAAAATTCTTAGTGTGTAGGCAAAATACCAGTGCTGAGTCAAAACTGTCAAAAAACTCTCTCTCAAAAGCAGGAACGTGTGATAAGGAAGAGGGTTTACTTACTATGCTTCATAACTGTAGTACTCTAGTGGGAATAGGGGTGTTACCATGAATATGCTGCATCTTTTATGAATCTCTGAAGTGAATAAAAACAATAACTTTTTTATGTTCGTCTTTTGTTAAAGGTCACATAATATGCTCCGTCATAAACAAGTTAATATAAGTCTTAGAGGTCTGTAAAATGCTGCAGCTGAAAAGTAACTCGGATCATGAATTCTAGGCCGCTTTATTGTCTTTCATTTCACTCCTTTTCCGTATGTTCTGTTTTACTGTTTGTAGCTTTGAAGCTTAAAAAAAAAGTTTCCTTTGAGAAACTGCACTTTTTTTTTGCCACTTTTTTTTTTTTTTTTGGTCAAAATTTGCACGTTTAAGTCATGACCGATACAAAAATGAAAAGTGGACAAAGACGATAGTTCTCACAGATTGGAGATGCGCATCTGCCTAAAAGGTCCCCCTTAACATCCAGTGGTGGACAGGAGGAAGAATGCATAGCCGTGCCTTGGAGGGGCATTTGGGAGCCGTCCATTTTTCTACACAGCTCCAAATGTTTAAAGTGGTTAACACTGTGGCCTCACACCTCCAGTGTCAAAGGTTTGATTTTGTCCTCAGGTCTGTGTGCTGTGGAGTTTGCAAGTTTCTTCCCAAAGTCTATAGTTAACTATTGTTTCCAAATTGTTCATAATGTCAATGTGTGTGATTTGTGACGGATTGACTCCCCGCCTCATGCGCCAAAGTCTCCTGAGATAGGCTTCAGGTTTAGCATTATAGAAAATGAATGAATGAATGGGTACACCACATCATTCCCTATAACCTCTAAATATTTGTGTGTGAAATATGTGTGAATCCTAAAAGATTACCAGTTTCTGAACAAAGGCAAACCAACACGCCTGGCACCAACAACCAAACCAAAGCCAAAATTAAAATCAAATTGTCAAACTGATCAGACGTTTTTCTTCCTTCTGATCTCAGGTTTGATCTAAAGCTCGACCATGTCATGTCATTCACAGACGTACGTTTGCACTGTTTAAATGCTTTACTGTGGCTACGTCTTCTGCAAATGTATATCAGTTTTACATCTTTATTCATCAGAAATTTCCCATTTCGATTTGAACGCTCCCCATCTGCCTATACCATCATCCCACTGTGCCGTCTTATTTTAATAAGCTTTCAAATTTTTCTTTTGTCCCCAAACAGGTGCTTTAAAAAACATACTGTAGTGTCATTTGATACTTTCATAAATATCCTTAAATAGTCTAAATGGCGTGTATGTCTCTAGGAACTGTGGCGGTCTGGTTGTACTGCTAGAAAGAAATATGGCTTGTGTAACAGCCCGCTTGGTTGCTGGTTACTGAGCACGAACCGCTGCACATCGACGATCATTAAAGTGAAATTGTTTAAAGCCCAAAAAAAAAAGTTATTATATAAAAAAAAAAATAAAAGGAGAAAACGATCTTCTACAGCAATTGCCCATAAGGATGATTAATGATGTCATGGTAGTTTCTAGGGAGATTGTGGATTACAGCGAGATAAGAGACAAATGGCTCGCCTGAGCCTCCTTCTAAGACAGATGAGCTGTAATAAAACCAAAGGAAATGGAAAACAAAAAGGTCTTGGCGAGTGTGGATAACGCCCGAGCCGTCCCACGTCCTTCTTACATTTTCGAAGTGATGATGGATAACGTACCTGCCGCTGTACAACAAAATCTATCTAAACCCACGTGGAAAAAAAAAAAAAAAAAAAAAGATGAATAAAAATTCCAGATTCCTGTATCTCAAGATCAGTCAGAAAAAAGAAACTTAAAAAAAGAAAGAAAGAAAGAAAGAAAAACTAAAACAATGTAGGTGCTCTGCGTTGCAGTGGAATCCATTCCTTCCTTCCATAAAGGTTAGATAGATTTCTATTGTACCGGGTGTATCTCAGTTTCCTGTAGCATTCTTACCGCCTTTGAGTTCAAGTGTGCGTTCAGCTCAAATGTCAAAGCACCCCTGATGCCGAAAGTCTGAGCTGATTTAATGCTGGCATTTAAGAACCTGTCTGGACTGCTGCTGCTTAGATTTACTGTAGCAACCCATTAAACTAAGGATAATAGGCATTTAAACGCTGCCTCGAGAGATTTTATAGTTGTAGTCAGCACGGATCAGTGCAAATGATTCATCTAAAGGCCTGAATCAACAAAACTGACAGTAATCTATGCACGTTTGTCCTTGGCTTTGATGATCTTCGACTAATGGGGTTTCTTTGGCTGGTTCTACACTTGACTACTTATTACAGATTTTATTATCAAGTGCTGGAGTCTGAATGACAACGATGAGACAGTCAAGGAAGCAAAACTGACTGCTTTCTGCTGCAAATGATCATTTTTTCAATAATTTGATTGGCCTAATGGTGGCACGGTGAGGTCGTGGTTAGCACTGTGGCCATGCATCTCCAAGATCGAGGGTTCGATTCCTGCCTTGGGTCTTTGTGTGTGTGGAGTTTGCATGTTCTCCCTGTGCATGAAGGGTTTTCCTCCAGGTACTCCGGTTTCCTCCCATGGTACACTATACAGTGTACCCCACCTAGTCAACTGTATTTCTCTCAAAAAGGCTCTTGCATGTATCACTGTTTTTTTTTTTTTTACATGAAATCTACAAAAGAAGACACTATTTCAAACTTTGACCTAATGATACAATTCATTCCAAAAGTTTTACACTTTAGTCAGCTCATGCCTAAATAGGAAAGATGATGTTCTTGCTGTGGAGCGTGCTGAGTGCCAAAATGCACTTATTTATCTGCAAAAAGTTTGCGTCCCGCTGAATTACAACTTAGCAGTAATCAAAATCTACACTGTTTAATTTTAAATGTCGCATAAACAAACTGCTGCAACGCGGGCTTGTGGTTAGCATCTGCTCCAGAGCGTCTCATGTTGAGTTCTCGTCTGAAACACGACAGACATCTAGACAGAGTCTATCAGGTAAAGCTCACTGTAATAACCTTTAGGCTGAGGTCGGAGACCATCGCAGCGTTTTCTTTCGAGGTGCTTGTGCAAACTCGGAGACCAATGTAAGCACTTTATGGTATTAAATCAATTAATGGCCCTAGATGAATTGCTTCCTCTTTTCTGTCGATCAGAAACGCACTGTCCAGTCATTGATATTTGTGAGCTCATGTATGCAGAAGAGGGTGGATAGCGCTAGCTGCATATCATGGAGGAAGCAAATGTCACCTCTCGTTTGGAAGGGCAAATCACAGTTTGAATAAGCCAAGATTAAATTATAACGTAGAATAAATAAATAGTCAAATATGTGACAGTAAAAGGAAAAGAAAAGACACATTGTTCAAAATGTCGGACATACACTTTATTGCCAAAAGTATTCACTTGCCTGCCTTTACATGCATATGAACTTGTGTGAACATTCTTCCAGGAGCACATCTGTGAGGTCAGACACTGACCTCTGGACCTTGCTCACAGTCTCTGCTCTAATTCTTCCCAAAGGTGTTCGATCAGGTTTTGGTCAGGTCTCTGTGCAGGCCAGTCAAGATGCTCCACACCAAACTCGCTCATCCATGTCTTTATAGACGTTGCTTTGTGCACTGGTGCGCAGTCATGTTGGAACTGGTGTGGAGATGTTTTTCAGGAGTTGGGCTCGGCCTCTTTACTTCCAGTGAAAGGAACCCTTAATGCTTCAGTGTACCAAGACATGTTGGAGAACTTCTTCCTCCCAACTTGGAACAATTTGAGAACAGCCCCTTCCTGTTCCAATGTGACTGCGCACCAGTGCACAAAGCAAGATTCATAACGAAATGGATGAGCAAGTATCTTGACTGGCCTGCACCTCAACCTAAGGTTCTCATCCTCCTTTAGGATGAATTCGAGTGGAGACAGCGAGCCAGGCCTTTTTGTCCAACATCAGTGTCTGATTCACAAATCGGCTTCTGGAAAAATGGTCAAACATAACCATAAACACACTTCCAAACCTTGTGGAGAGCCTTCCCAGAAGAGTTGGAGCTGTTATAGCTGCAAAGCGGGCGCGGCCAACATCATACGGATCTACAGATTAAGAATTGGATCTTACTCAAGTTCATACGCATGGGAAGTGACCTTTAAGTGACTTTTCGCCAGATGATTAACTCAAGTGGAGCCACAACTGAGTACATGTACTGCATTTAGTCACCTCCAATTTGGTCAACCTACTGTTTCAGACTTGTTTTAATTTATTTTACCCACAATATTCTTATCAGTATCAAATTCCTAGTAAATATCCACTGTGACGTCCCAATGGTTTGCTTATCACTTGCTTCGCGCCTCGCTTAGGACATAATGCTCACTGGTATATTTATTGCCCTTTATAAATATTGTAGAATGACATTTGTGATTCTGACGGAAAAGAAAAGCAAGCTGGTGTTTTAATAGCTGAACTCTTGAAATTATACACTACCACCACCCAAGATAAGCATACTGCTGGATGGGCAAAAAAAAACTGTTCTGTTTAATATTCTACTCACATTTCGTGCATCTCATGTCGAATAAAAAAACTGTTAGTCTTTGCTTTGATAAATAATGCATGAAATATGTATGAATAAAGAGAAAACAGAAAACCATATACAAAACAGAGTGTTTCCGGCAGAACTAAAAGTCCCCTGGCCAGCATTTCATTTATGATAAAAAAAAACAAAAATGCAAAACTTCCAACACACGCCGCTCAATCTATCAACAGTTCACTCTGTAGTCAGAAAACTTACTGAATGCATCTCTAACAGTGGCGTATGTTGAAGCGCACCTACTGTCTTTTCTGATAAAGGACCGTCCTCTTTATTGTTCGCTATTATAAACACATCAGCACCTCCCCGCTGCACACCTACATTCAGTCAAAGCGCGATGACAGAATGCTAAATAAATAATGCAGCCTGAGCAAACACCTCATTAATGTGACTTCAGATATGACAAGCCCACTGCTTAGAAAACAAATGCATTACACTGAACTGGGAGAAACCTTGGTTACAAAAAAAAAACAAAAAAGACAGAAATAAATGAAAAATCTCTCCACTCGAGCGACAACTTAATAACTGTTCCCTGAGCATAACCACGCTTCAATCAGTCCATCAAGATGATAATGTGTAGGTGCAGAGTAAGGACAAATAAAAAATGAAAAAATAAAAATTTAAGTGTCAGTCCATGCCGCAATTTTATTAAGCGAGAAAAAATAAATAAACAGTCCTTGGTACAAAGTCAAAAAGTCATGTGAAGAAATGCTGTAAAGCAAAAACACCTTCAAAGGTAATGAAATTGAACATCCTTCATGTACAGTAGCGATGCCGAAAAAAATAATCTACAATAATACCGAGAACGCTTTGTTCCTTCTATCTCAGGAGGGGTTTTAGAAGGAATTCAATGTTAAGTTTTACTGAGAATACTTGGGAGAATCTGCAGGAAAGTTCTTTTAGAGAACCTGACATACACACCACATATGGCCAAAATGTAGTACAGTATGAAGACAGCTGTCCATCAATCATTCCAAAACTACAGCATAGTCCTCCTTAGCTCTGGGGTTCAGGTTCTTCCCAAAGGAGGTGGATGAGGCCAGGGCTGTGTGGAGGACACTTGAGTTCTACTCCAGACTTGGAGAACCATGTTTTCAGTCATGGTTTCAGTCATGGACAATGGCATTTCTAGACCATACAAAGACCTCCTACTGTTATGTAACAGTTTGGGAGAGGTTTACGTATGGATGTGGTGGTCAGGTGTGCACAAAGTTTTGGTTGTACTCATTTTTTTTTCATCTCACATTTGTATTGCTGTAACTAGCTAACCAGCTGTATAAATGCACCAAGCAGATTAACATTAAAACTACCTAGGCTTTGGGTTCCCCTTGTGCCACCAAGGAGGCTCTGGCCCCTTCGGTAGGGTCTCTGGGAGGGTGCTGTGGTGTCGGTGGATCATTTGGGTGCTGTGGGTTTCGGGGTGTGGCCTATGTGGAGCAGACTTGTTTGTCCGGTTCATGCCAGGAGTGCCCGATCTGATTGGGATCTGGGGAGTTTTGAGGCTGGGTTGAAGACCATGGGATCCTTGCTTGCAGGGTTGGTGCACTGGGTGTTCTGGTACCTCCTTAATTTGGTTGATTTGTTCTTCATTGGCTTTTCTGTGGGATCGAACCAGATAAACTGGGCTTTGAGTAGCCAAATTGGTGAGCCTTGGGAGCCCATGATCCTGTCACCAGTTTACTGGTGTACAGTTGGTGATCAGTGTTGTTCAGTTCAGCTGGTTGGTTTTTATCGCTGTACATGTTACCATTTTATTCAGGTTAACTAACCAGAAAGTCACTTGCCCAGTTTCACACAAACTCTTAAACCATGAAGAAACAATCAAATCAGGACTGTCAGGGAAATGAATACATTCCCAAAGTTTCGGTCACTCCACAGGGACATTCATCCGCACCATTCTACTACACTGTCTCTGGAAACTTTTTTTAAGGTAAAAAATAAAAATACTAAATAAGAAAGCAAGCAGCAAGCTCCTGACGTAAAACCTGACTCAGGTGTGTGCTGCATTGGAAAAAGATGTAAAGCTTCTGAATACCTCTCTAGACAATGAAAAAGTGCTGAATGTTACCAACATCAACAGCTGAATCCTGACGCAAAAGTGCCTCCAACTAATCCCCAGAGAGGAAGATGGAGGGAAAAAAAACAAAGGTAGAATGAGGCAAAGAGCGATGGTCTAATATATTCTATCCGCAGCTGCTGCACCGATCTGCTGAGCGTACAACACAGACATTTGTGTTGAAAAATTAACACTGTGCTTTCGATGCATAATGGGACAGACAGTGTGGTGAGGGCTACAGCAGGGTCTCCAGCTGGACACCGTTTGGAAAGCTTCCCTCAGCACTTTGGAAACTCTGGGTCTCTTAATTGCCACAACACACCTGAAACGGACCTCTTTAATGTAGATGGAAATAGAGACAGTTTATATTTTTGGGCAGATCCTGAAGACTTTGTCCCTGTTTTTAACGGACGAGGCACTTGAGCGCCGCTCGTTCTGAACTCGCTCCGGTTAAATTAACCCTCGCCGGTGAGATTTAATAAGACCCTGTGCTTCCATCAGAGACTTAAAAAAAATTATGTCAACCAAATGACAGATTAGCAAAATGAGGAAGGCGGGCAAGGTCTTAAGACTTCGAAATACAAATTGAAGGAGAATTCTGTATGCATGCCTCATCTCTGACATGAGGTCAGAAGAAGAGGGATTAAACGTTAAAAAAAATTTTAATAAATAAATTAATTCAGAAATTGCTCAAAGCCTGCAGAGTAAGAAATTTAACTTTTCAGAACTGAATGGAGATAAAGACTTTGTCATCCATAATGGCTTGTGTAATTCAAGGAGACTTGGGGAAAAAAAACCAGGCTTGATCAAGGTAACAAACGAATATGTCTGTTAGTCTGATAAATAAAAAAAATAAATAAAAGAGAGAGAGAGAAAGAGAGAAAGAGAGAAAAATGCACCATAATGTGGGTTCCAGCTCGTTCTTTCTTTACTCCTGCGTTGGTCACTGGTCTCCTGCCAAAATGGTGAAAGACATCCAAATTGCTCTCTCCACCCATCAAAACTAGGTTGGACGGTTTTCACATAAATACTGGCGCCTCATTTTCTGCAGTCAGGTGCCAGAACCGTTCCTTGCATTGAACATCTTGTTCAGAAGAAATGACTTTCAGATGAGTTTTAGTTTCATATCCGCCAGCTTAATGTCGATAACTGAGCTCCCTGGCGGCCGGCGGTATTTATTGCTGGATTATTTTTGACTCTTACTGAGCCGTGTGACCTCCTCGATGAGTCACAATATACAGCATAGTCATACGTACCTAAAGGAACGAAGACTTGAGAAAAGGTATATAGTGCCTCCAACAAGGAAAAAGCCTCAGCAAGGAGACGATGGTTCAAATTCGATTTTGGTCAAGAAGAAACAAAAAAAAAAAAAAAAAAAAGGGAGAGCATACAGGAATAGTCTGCCCTCTGAACAACGCCTCCGAGTGCGTGAGATGGCATCGTTGCGTGAGGAAAAAAGGTTGATGACTAGACTTGAGGCTTATGCAATAGAGGTAGACAAACAGTCTAAATGCTTATCTTGCGTTTTAAGTAACAAGTTTCAAACCATTAGTATTTTAGAGCACAAACTACTACCGAGCGGCTGAACAGCCGGGCGTGTGTGGCATCGGCGCGGAACGTAATATAAAGTATTAACCCTAAGGCGAAGTATTACACGGTTGATAGGTCGCAGACATTTTAATAAGGCTTTATCAACAATACAATATTTGTAATTAGGCTCATTATTATACTTAGAGCGAGAACACCAGCTGTAACATTTTAATCAGGCTCCAAGGACAAAGGTTTTGCGCAGATTTAATGCAAATTTTCTTCACGAAAACAAAAGTAACACCGGTTTAATTCCATGTTTGCTTTTGCTCAGATGACAGCTTGGTGTCGTGATGGTTAGAGAGGTCGAAATAAAAAGGACAGTGGAGACAGGCACGGCGTGGACATGAAGATTATAATAAGCTTCGGCACTTCACTCCCTCGCTGTAAAACCTGTCATCCGCTCCCGAAAGCTGAAAGGTTATCTCAATCAGCCTCGACCTTGAGACGCTCTCAAAAGTGACCACTGGCAGCTTTCTCTCCAAGCTAAGAAAAAGAAATGTCTCATCAAACAGAGCAAGCGAGATGTACTGTATATAGTCTAGAAGAGTTGTTATTCATTTTTAGGTGGCATGGAAAACAGAGCCGGAGTAAAGAACGGCAAGGCGCTGCTTCGGAAAGCGGTTCATTTCCTTCACAGTTTCTTGCACTCCAATTTGGCAGCCGATACGTCAGGTAACCCTTCAATCTTCCAGCGCGCATGAACGCAGGAGGAGAATTTGTACGCGTTCGTCTCGGAAAATTCAATTTCACCCTGGATGGAAAGCTTGCTCTGCTTCCACAAAGGGAGTCTTTTCTTCTCTCTACATCTTTCCTTTGGCAAATCAGGTGTCCACAAACTATGACCAATAGTTTGTGGACACCTGATCATCGCCGCCATACACGCTCCTTTTGCTGCCACTCTTCTGCGAAGGCTTTGCATGAGATTTAGGAGCGAAGCTGTTGGGATATGAACCCGAAAGCAGGTTCAGTCTCGGGTTTCTCCGCACCAACGTCGGCACACCGTGTTTTCATTAAGCTTGTTTTGCACACAGAGCCATCTTTTACAATAGAGTGCTTCAACCTTGACGTACCAGATTGGGGAAGAACAACATACTGGGAGTGACTTTAGTTTTGGCCATACAGTGTATCTAATGACTTTTTATTTCTTTATTTTTTTCTTTAAAGCCAACGTTGGTTTGAATTTTTTTTGCATAATACAGGATTTTAGTAACATAGTGCAAGTCACTAACAGATTACGCACTGGGATGACAAAACCTCATCACCTGTGGGTTCTTTGATTTGAGAAATCAAAATGCTATTAGCCTCTCTGCCACTGTCTTATAATTTGGGACTTATTAACGATGCCCATAAGTAAAGAAACCCTTAGCTTTTAACCTTCGCTATTCAATTATACAAAACTAATTATCAGTCTTTCATTAGCTGTTGAAAGACTTCACGGCGCGAAACCGTTCGTCGCACGGGCGTTGATACACACGCGGTGTTTAAAAAGGATTGACAAGGACACGCGGTTGCCAAAGAAACTGACGAGAATGAATAACAGGGGATTTACTAGGCTAATTCCTGAAGATATCTCAGCTGGATACAGGGCTGAAGTCAAACAGAGATAGCTGTAGATCTCCTAATTAAAAAGGAGATAATTTTAGATAAAAGAGGAACACTATGAGGCAAATCTCATTAGCTGTTCAAATCCTCACGCAGAGGAATATTATGAGAAAAGTTCGGAAATGTCAACATGAGGCTATTAGTTACAATCAATTTGTTTAAGAGGCTCTAAAAACCCCGTTTATAAAGTGTGTGAGAACGGGAAACAAAAATCATACATTTATGAGCTATCCCTCCGATGTCTTCGGCTGCGGGCGAAGCCGCGGTAAATATGTGAATAATGTATAGTGAACTTATAAAGATGAATAGAAATGCAGCATTATATGATCATTATCTTCTTCTAACGACGCTTCTAGTGCGGTGCTTTAACGCAGCACCATAAAGCAAGAAGTAACCAAGTCGCCGAAAATGTTTATCGCTCGTTCTTTCGTTTTTCATTAGAACTAGAGAAAGAACTATTAGAAATGGAAAAAAAATCAATGGAGAAATAGATGAAAAAAAAAAAACCATATATAACCTTCTGGGTAATGCTGCTTGTGTCTGATGAAAAAGGAAAATATTAAATGTGAGGGCTCTTATCTAGAATGTTTTTTTCCTTTTTTTTTTTTTTTTAAAGCACAAAATTAGAAACCAGAAAACAAGCCAATTCTTTTTTTTCTACTTTGGATTAGGAATACTGAAAAAAAAAAACAAGTTGTTTGTTTACTATAAATGAATTTCAAAATATATTTTTGGGTTTTATGTAAAAAAATTAATTTTTAAAAACGACAGAAGGATTTCACTGGCCCACATTTCCGCCAAGAGCTTTGGTGTTCGGTCATCACGTCTTTATTTTCTCTTCATGTGTTCAACTGTGAGCGAACTGTTACTTTATATCTCCACATGCACACTATAAAAATAAAAATACAGTATAAGGACACCTGAGCACTGATCATCCAATAATCCAAAACCAATAAGCATTAATACGGAGTTGTTCCCACTTTTGCTTTTAGTAACCTTCACACTTTGGAGTGTGAGGATTGGATTAATCATGTCCAGCAAGACCATAAAGAACATTCCAGTTCACTCTACGTGATCCAGGGGTTCACTTTTATGGAGTTTAATGTCAAGGCATACAGAAACATCTTTCTTGATAATTTTGAGGCAGAATTTTGTAGAAGGCCCTCACATGCACATTTAGGCATTTGGCAGACGCCCTTATCCAAAGCGACTTGTATTTTTATTTCATTATACATCTGAGCAGTTGAGGGTTAAGGGTTGTGATCAATAGTGACCCAACAGAGACAACTTGATGGTCGTGGGATTTGAACCCGGCACCTTCCGAACCGTAGTCCAATGCCTTAACCACTGAGCTACCCCTGACAACTCACATGTTGGTCAGCTGTCTACAAACTTATCCCCATGTGGTGTCCTGATTCTGAAAAGATCACCTGTTATTTGTTAACGAATTTAGTGAAAATACGACTGGCAACCAGACCTTGCTTATAAAACAAGAACTTCAACAAGCAGTCCCAGGTTACAGACACTTAAGGAAATGCAGTATAACCAAATTACCTCTCTGAACCAACTCCACATGATTAAAAATCTGCTGTAGGTTGGGGACCGAATCGTTTTTTAATTGGATGTAATAGCTATGGTTCACTTTATTCACGGCAGTAGTACTGGTCAGAATCATCAGCAATCAGTGTGTGTTTCAATTGAATTTTGTCCCACAGCTATGGCCCTGGAGAGTACACCAGAGTTATTGAAGTTTTTCCATCAGCTGAGAGTCTCCTGAATTTAAACCAAACTTAAACTCCTTTTTTTAATCTCGGCCTTAATTACCGCCGCTAAAGCAACAGTGTGCATCACCTGTGGGTCCACTTGAGATGTGTGTTTCTCACGAGTGATCTCTCATCCTTTATTGACCTCGTTGAGCCGCTGAACAGGCATTGACTTTCTTCGCGCCGCTAGCTGGGAGCGAGGGCATTCGAGGGCCAGGCTTCCTTCTCAGTCCGGCTCTGTTTAACATGACTCCGAGGCTCTGCATCACCTCCATTTTCCTCTCTACGCGGCTTTCTAATGGGCTCTTAACACTGGCTCGGGCTGAAGCTAATCCGATATAAACTCATCTTCCTCTATTCAGCTGCCGGGCTGCCGTCCCGTTTTATGGTGATAAAGGATGAGAGAGGACGCAATATACACACTGGGTTTTTTTGGAACTTGCTGTTTCGGTCTCAGAGTCTGTGAAGGAAAAAGGGATTCTGGCAGATGTTTCTGCGATACAAACGAGGGTCTCTGTCTGTAATGGCAAACCCGGGAATTCCCGAGACTGATGAAATTACGAACGAGACTCGTGCTGGCCGCGGTGACCCTCCCGGACCGAGGCTCTGAAGAGCTTTACTGTAGTCTGGAATGAAAATAAGAGACGTAGGGAAATTCCCCATTGTTTTTCTCACAGGGAAAAGAAGGCATATCTATCCATCAGGACAAATACACCGGATTCCCGCACTATTCCTCTCTTGTTTTCTTCTTCTCTGTCTCAGACGGCGTTCAGCAGATGGTCACAGAATAAAGAGACTCTTTCAGCCACCAGAACGAGCTAGCATGACTTCACCCTGTAAAAAGCCGCCTGGCAAATGAGGTCACAAAGGAGCCCAAGATGGACTAGGGGTAATAGACTTGTTCATATGAGGCTGGAAAACAAAGTAAAACAGAATGCAGCAATAAAGAGATGAGTGATAAGAGGGGAGCTTGACTGGAATGCTTGAGGAAGATGCCAGACCAATCCTAAGACATAGATGTTTATTGTATCCTAGATGCCGTAGAGGCCATGTCCTAAACAAGAGTGGAAGGAATGACCGGACATGCTTGCAGGGAAACATAGTGGACATCTGAGCTGGAATCTAAGGTCCAAACCATGAAAACACTTTTAAATTAATCTGTGAATGAATCGACTTTTATGAGTCCAGTCATAAAATAGGGTCCAATCCAAAGGGTTTGTAGATAAGGTTCTGCAATAGTTTCCTTTAACATCGACTTTGTGGAAGGAATGTTATGGGAAATAAATCTGTGATGGACCACTTGTACGTAAAAAAGCAACACAATGGGACGAGAACTCAGGATCGAGGTTAAACAGCTGTGTAGCCATAAGAACAAGACCAATCAGGAAAAAAAGGCTTTGATTTGCTAGGGAGAATAAAGATTGGACTTTGGAATAGAGTCAATCTGGACTCATCAGACCATCTGATCTTTTTCCATTGGTGCCAAATGGTGCCAGAGTGATGGGTGCGTCAAGATAAGAAGGGAAGAGAATGAAGCGATGCACCCATCATGCATAGTGTCCACTGTACAAGCCTCTGGAGGCAGCGTTATGATCTGGAGCTGCTTCAGTTGGTCAGGTCTAGACTCCGCAACGTGCAACATGTGGCAATAACATGAAGTCAGCCGATGATGTGAATGTACTGGATCATCAGGTGTTTTGAAATGATGAATGAATGAAATGAATGTAATGAATGAACAAATGATCACATTATTAATGGTTTCTTCATGTTAACAAATGTGTTAAATACTTTCAGTGAAAGAAATGTTAATGCAAACAAAGCCCTACTCAAGAGCAAAGAAAATACATCATTGGTGCTCCAAATGTTAGTGACTAAGCTGCCAAGCACTTCTTTTTTTTTTTTAAGTCAATACACTCTGTTTATGAGTTTAACAAGACATCAGACTTGAAGAAAGATTACATTTTAGGTGCTGAAACATTTCTTGCTGTGTTCAAACACAGTTATTATTATCATCACCAGTGAACGGTGAGCAAATACACGATTGAACAAAGCAGTATCCCAGGTGTACAAGAAAACAGGTTTATATTCACGGTTTCTTGGGAAACAAATCGGTTCAACAACCAAAAACAAAACCTACTGACTTTCATTTAACAATTATTAAAATTTAAATGTAAATATTTCAACAAAAGCACAAGCTACTTATTCCGTATCCCATCACCTTCAGATTCAGTATGCACAAGTTCTACAATACTCAGCGAAAACAGTTAGACACATCACGATCGAGAGAAACTAAAGAGGCTGTCTAGAACTCAATCATATGTTTCATGTGCGAGGGCCAAAAAAACCAGGACAAACTTATTTTTTAAAAACAGTGGCTGGATTGATGGATTAGATAACAAAAGAAAAACGAAATTGGAGACAAGTTCCAGAAATACGTTGAGGAAAATAAAATGTCATGTACTTCGGTTTAGAAACTTACAGTTCGGGAACGTTTTCGCTACTGCGAAGTGAAAAAACAAACAAACAAACAAAAAAAAAACATTGGCAAGAAATTCCTTTTCATTTTATATGATTTTCATTTTAACTCTTCACATTTGTGCAAACCTGTAACCATGCTCCCTACAAATACTATAGACTGCAGCAGTGTCAGGATTCAATAACAGTCTTATTATACATATTCAATCTTTATCCACATAAAAATTTATGATAAAGCTGAAAAAAAAAAATTTTTTCACAGAATGTGTAAACATATAACCGTTTAGGATAAAGGTGTGTTTACAATTTTTTCTTCTGCTCTTGAGTATTGCTTTACCGGTGCGCTAGGTGTGTGTTCTCATGGGCTCGACAGTTGTGATAATTAGTAAGGGTTGAAAGATTACTGGGATTGATTTAATTAAGTAAATATAAGCGCTGAGGCGTAGCCTTTACTCTTTCCACTTTTCAACCGGCTAGAAAGCCATGGATGTGTGAGAAGACACCCACACTGAACCTGGTGTGACATTTGTCTAAGGTGAGCTTGGTGGCAAATTACAGAAAGCGACACAAAACACAACACAACACAGTTTAATGCAGGCTCGGTGGTTTACCGTCACTTAAATGCTCTTTGTTTAGTGTGCTGAAACGGCGGAGGGTCAAAATGGGACAAAGTACCAGTTCCCAAGGTGCTCCTGATGCTTTCTGAGTAAACAATCTATGCTCTGCTTTTAATATCCAGACGTGCATCAAAGCAAGCCTGTTTAATAAAAAGCCATTATTGATGTATCACGGGATTAAACAAAAAAGAAAAAGAAAAAAGAAAGAAAAGAAATAAAAACATACCTTCCGTGCTACATGAAGGTCGAAGAATGGCTTGTTCCTGACGCTGAAAGGCTCCTTGGTCTTGTCGATTTGACCCATCTTTATTTTCTCTGAGCGAGGGAAGATGATTTCCTTCTCTATACACAGCAGCCGCCTGCTGAAGTCGCACTGACCCACTGGCTGGCCCTGGCCAAGAAAAATCAACAAGGCGATATCAATTTCATTGCACATCTACTGGGGTTTTTTTTTCGTTTCAACCTAATTAGCCTTTGCTTTGAAAGAAAAATGTAATTACACACATCCGTGCATCTATAGTAACATATCGGCCTTAATTGACTTTCGTCACGACAACACTTTACACTTCCCTCTGATAGAGAGCCAAAGCGTGTGCATATGTTTTATATATTCATACACACACACACACACAGAGTCAGCCAAAAAAAAAAAAAAAATTATATATATATATACACACACATTTCAGTGAAAAAAATAACATGATATATACATTATATTCATATAATATAAACAATATTATCATAAACAGTATATCAATATATGGCGTATAGTAATAAACTTAATATCAAAATATTTATACATGTTTTTCGCTTCCGGAAGTGTGTATACATTTTTTTTGCCTGACTCTGTATTACAGCGCTGTGAAAAAGTATTTGCCCCTGATTTCTTTTTTATTTTGTTTTCCCATAGTAGAGGGGGCAAATACTTTTTCACAAATGGCCAGGTAGATTTGGACAGTTTTTCCCTTAATAAAAACTTTAAAAAATAAACATTTTGTATCTACTCACTCTCTCACACACACAGTGCAGTGAAAAAGTATTTGCCCCCTTGTAGGCCGTTCATGCTCGATAACCGTCTGATGTGGCTGAATTAAAACAATTCTGCAATGTAGAGCGGGTCAAAATTCCTCCACATTCCTATCGCAAACGCTTTACTTCAATTGTTGCCACCAAAGATGGCAAATCTAGTTGTTAGGTTTAGGGGGCAATTACCTTTTCACATGGGGCCAGGTATGTTTGGACGGGCTTTTTTCTCTTAATAAATGAAATCATCATTTAAAAACGCATTTTGTAATTACTCGGGTTATCTTAAAATTTGTTTGATGATCTCAATCATTGAAGTGTGACAAATATGCAAAATAAATAAATAAATAAACAAATCAGGAAGGGGCAAATACTTGTTCATGATACTGTGTACACAAAAATTTTAGTAGCTGTGTGTTTTTCTTTTTTTTTCAGACCAGGGTATATTAATTATTTTCATCAGAATCTGCTTAAACGTAATGTTAAGCGTAGCAGCAAAAAAACGTCAGTACGGATGAGTGCTGTTAAAATCTCCATTCCATTACATAGTTCAGTCGAGAAAGAAAGAAACACTTCCTGTACAACCTGACCGGCTCTGATTGTTTACATTCATTTAGGACAACATTTTCATAATGGACATGACAAGCTACATTTATTTTCTGGGTCTCGTTAGCAACTATTGGAATAGTAGCATGATAGAGTGTTTTGTTCCCAGTAGCATTTGAACATATAACAGTTATATAACCCTTGCGCCGCGTTTGTGTTTGCAGATGGCTGTTACGATTTGTTTAGCTAATCAATCTGTCTCGAATCGGTCACCATCTCCACGGAAACGGCATCCCGAAGTCACGGCTGTCTCACGTCTGCTCTTGTGTGACCCCAGGGGGTGACTTTTGACCGCTGGCGGAGGGGCGTGCGGTCGAGACATGACGTGGGACGACAGCTTGTGTGCTTGGATTGTCGGACCGGCACAAGCAAAGACGTCTTCGGAGCGCTGATATTACACAGCGAGTGCTGTGAGGAAACACGACACTGCTATTTAGCACCTGTTATCCGCAGAAAAATCGTTCAGGATCCTTTCTATTGTAACCTCTGCATGTTGTTAAATATGCATGTTTTATAAAATCACTAAAGCATCATACGTCTTTATGATGTTGTATTAAATAAAAGATGTTCCAAGTTGAACAGTGAGATTCTGATTGCAAGTAGGCTTTGGATGAAACGGTTACCAGGTCCTTGGTATCCATATCTGTAGCTTGGATTTCTACAGCCTGTAATTAAAATCTTAAGGTATCAGTTGAGTCATCGTGAAGCTTATGATCTGTATCTTCGTACTGTATGTTTTTTTTAATTTTTTTTATGTATAACAACCAGAAATTATCTTGTGATTTTATGGTCTCGGTTTATAAGTTTTCGTTTCGGAGCTGCAGGTTCACCGAAATAATTGTAAACAGCTGAGGACAATGCAGTCGACTGTCTACACATTGCACAGATAGAATAGAGTATAAAGAAAGAGTGAATGAAAGGGACAGACGGATTCAAAAAAAGGCACCCTATCATTTATTAATAAGGATTTGCCAGCATGTCCGTTTACGCCGGCGGCAAACCGACACAAGCCTTTATCTAATGCTATAAGGTGCAAATGACACAAAGGATGGGGGGAATAAAAAGAGCAAACGCTGCACAGCCGGAACAATTCCGACCTTCTGAAAATTCATGAGGTTCACGTCTAACGATCTGCCCGCGTTTTAAATTCAGCACATTTCCAGCTGTCAGGGAACGCGGGCATTGTCATACTACATCAAGTAAAAGCACCGAACACTCCAGAGCAACGGATCGATCCTCGCATTTAGGAAGCACTAAACAAATCCGAGGAAGCTCCCAATAAATTTTTTAATAGGTTCAAAGTCATCACTCGCCCACAGCGGTCCCTGTGCTATTATACGAGGGGCGTTCAAAACAAACCCTTGATTGCGCGGAATAACAGAACACCATTATGAGAGTAAAACCTCCTTTTATTTCTCTATATAATCCCCTGCTACACTAATGCACTTATCCCAGCGTTTAATTAGTGCTCGGATACCATCAAGAGAGAAAGTTTTCACACCGGAACCATGATCGGACTGTCTGAAACGCTGGCCTCCCAGGAACTCTCAAGCAAAATGTGACATGTACAAACGTTTATAAAAGTGTAAAACCAAGGTTCCAGACCCATAAAATTTTTTTGGCATCCAACAGTTTCTGCCTTTGCATTAAGAAAATATAAGCAATATAAGCATGTGCTCATAATAAATTCAAGTCCTGTCGTGTGTAATAAATCAAACGTGTTTATTTTTTGCTTGATTGCTTGCATGTTTGCTTGCTGCTTTGCTCGAGTGGCTTTGCACATGATAGGAGGTTTGTTCGATTAAAAACCTCACACTGAGACGTGCTGCTCCAGGATGCCAGGAACTCCATTAATGCTAAAAGAGATTTTCCTCCTGAAATTAAACTGAAAATGCTTTTTAAAAAAAAAAAAAAAAAAAAAACCTCTTCACCACAATTAAAAAAAAAAAAAAACTCCTGCTAAAGATAAGCGGTGCAGCAGGCGATGTGCCAATGCCATGGTTATTACTTTCAGCTCTAAATGAGCAGATATACACATAAACCACAGGAAGGGGTTTAAATCGGTGGCGGTATTTAACGAGAACAGAGAAACCAATGCAATGCACTTAGCCTGCAGCTAAGTATTAAGTTTTTCAAAAATGTGATGCCGGGCATCGCAGCGTTCCAAGTAGCTCTTTGAAGTACAACAGATGCCAAAATGGCGGATGTTAAAATGAATGAGCAAAGGAAGGAGATTTTTGGAGCTCATCATGAATTTCAAATGTAAGGGAGAGAAGAGACAAGCTGGCACCGAATTTAGCCAAATAGGACTAACCGCTCAATATCCAGCTAAGCAAATGATCATTCTCCCAGGCTGCTGTGGGTTTTATATTGATCACGCACATGGGAAGGCGGCTCAAAAGATGTCTTACAGCGATAAGGCAATCATAAGCTCATCCTACACGACAACAGCACTATATAAGAGTACCGACAGCTATTTGGCTTTTTAACCCGTGTGAAATGGAAAATGTCAGAACGCTTGTAAAATGGGGTACAACAACACACAAATGAAAAAGAAAAAAAAACAGCCTCGAGGGGGGAAAAAAAATCCATGGCGAAGAAAAGGACAAAGCTATCGATGGCATGCTAAGCACATGATCAGATGATCAGCCTCCCTGGTGGCTGCACACTCCTTATAGATCGCACAGAGATGATTGCTGGCTTTAAGCCATCTCTCGCATGGGTGTTAGAAAGAAAGGAAATGCAGGAAATTCAACAGGCTGTGAATGAAACACCTGACGTCAGGAAGAGGGGGGAAAAAAAACCTATAAAGATCTAGGAAGGCTAGTTACTGTAGGTCTCCGTTCGCTTTAGACCAGCAGTCCGGATAACTCCGACACCACGGCAAGGGATCTGAGGATTAAAATTTGCTACGGAGCTTAAACGGGCTTTGAGCTTTAGGCCGATAGAAATTCTAATACGAGTGGGACACGTCACGTCAATCTGTCACGAAAGATCGACATGACATCAATCTGTCACATCAGAAAACCCAGACTGATGTCTGAAGCCTTCTCCGTCGACACACACCGGCAAGGCATCCATATAAGCACATAAGTGTCGTCCCCTCCGCACCATCGGTCATTAAGCCATGCCGTGTTGCCACTTGAGTTTTAATCTTCCTGGGTTTTATAAAAGGAAACTTTGTGGAAATCAAGTGCGACCGTTATTATTATTTATACGGCAACTGGCATCGGCTGGAATTACTGCCTCTCAGTACACCACTCTCACGGCATCAGGATAAACAGGAACAAGAGCGGCAGTGGTTGGGGGAAACTGTCCACTACTAGTTAACTGAGTTAGTGGATGGGTGGGTAAATATACTTGTGCCGAAGTCAGTCTTCTGTAATTCGGCGCCCCGTCTAAACATACGATGTGTGTAGGAAACACAGCACAGTAGCTCCGCATTAACCAACTACTCGACAGGTTAAACCTGAAAAACGACACACAATAGATCTATTGCAATTAAAAACCCATGAAATTATGAAATTGGCTTAAATATTCACCAATTCACATCAGCTCTCTGATTGATATGATTATTTCTCAAAAACTACCATCCTGGAGCTTTGTCCTGCTTCAGCTTGCAATACAAGCTATAGTTGGCGACATGAGTAGTGGTTAGCACTGTCGCCTTACACCTCCAGGGTCCGGGTTCGATTCCCCGGCCAGACTCGACTCCCGTCTCTGTGTGCATGGAGTTTTTGCATGTTCTCCCCGTGCTTGGTGGGTTTCCTTCGGGTACTCCGGTTTCCTTCCACAGTCCAAAGACATGCAGATTAGGCTAACTGGCGTTCCCAAATTGCCTGTAGTGTGTGAGTGTATGTGTTTGTGCCCTGTGATGGATTGGCACTGTCCAGTGTGTACCCCGCCTCATGCCCTAAGCCTCCTAGGATAGGCTCCAGGTCCCACATGACCCTGAGTACAGGATAAAAGAGCTATAGACGATGAGTGAGTGAGTTGGCGACATTAGCCTTGCAGTGTGTTTAAATTGAAAAAAAAAAAACTTTAAAAATAGTAAGACATCAGGATCTGAGTCTCAGGAACAGATCTGCACTTTCACAAAAACAGCTCGATTTTTCTCTCATTAAGAAAGCAGTTTGTTATGAAATGTCTAACACACACTGCTGTAACGCTCTCAATGCTCTAATTCTAACACACATCTGTCCTGTCTGTTCTGTGTCTGTACTATAGAAGTATAAAAATATCGACTACTGGGTGGAGCTGACCTGTAAGCTAGAGGAGGGTCTTAACACCTACATATATTTTTCCTCAGGACTATTGTTAAGTCCTGAACAACAAAAATTACATAAACTGGTTTTCGCAAGAATCAACACGGCACGTTGTCCCGATACAAATATCAGAACTTTACTGATGTCCTGAAGTTGTACATCTGCATAAAGATTCGTGTCAATTAAAAGGACGTGAGACTGAATTAAGATCAACAAACGATCTGTAACACATCGCACAATTAGGACACCTTTTTGTGCAATTTTTATACAAACCGGATTCCAAAAAAGTTGGGACACTAAACAAATTGTGAATAAAAACTGAATGCAATGATGTGGAGA
>JAQMYI010000012.1:31625802-31636813 GCA_030014275.1 Clariallabes melas | reverse complement strand
GGTCTAGAGAGAGCTGATTGGCCGAGCTCTCTCAGAGGGGAGGGATGAGAGGTTCTTAGTGCTCTACAGCCAATCAGGGGCGTCTGTGAGCTCACGCGAGCGGAAAGCGCTGTCCTCCAAGTGTGTTACTCCGCCCCCCACGGCGCGTGAGCGAGCAGTTCGAAAAGATGCGGTTCACGTGATAGTCTTCGGCCCTCCCGACTGAGTAGCCTTAATGTGGAGCCCCCTGGTGACAGGGAGGAATTGGACACGACTAAATTAGGGAGAAAATCAAGCAAAAATTGTAAAAAACTTATAATAAAACAGACAAGTATATAATTCCTTGTGCATCATTTTTGAGTCACTGACGAAATGTATATATATACGAGTAGTCGCTCACTGCATCCTGCATGTATGAAGCGGTGAGGTAAACTCGGGCTGCCTGGGCCAGAACACGGAACCGCTCTGCATTTCTCCCTACATTATTATTTTTGTGGTAATGGTTTGAGGCTTTCTACTCTCTGCAGAGTAAGGCTCCAGCTTTTAGAGCGCTTCTGCTGTAGTTAGCTGATGCCTTTGCAGATAACTTTTCATGCTCAAATTATTCACGGTATGCGATTCTTAAGAGGCGAATAAATTTTGTGGTATTAAAACTTGTGGCCCCACATGGTTTTACTTTAGAAAGAAAAAAATTTGCATATTGCAAATTAGACGTCTTTTAAAGACACTAGGTAATACTCGCAGATGGGCGAGGGCATGTTGATGCAGCTGTCGACTCGTGTATTTTGCATCGTCACAAATTCTTCGGTTTAACATGATTCGCTTTCGATCAAGCTCCAGTCAAGTAAATCGTGGTACTGCACCAACCTCATCCCCCTCCTCATCATCATCCTCCTCCCCCTCATCATCCTCCTCATCCCCATCATAATCATTATCATCCTCATCCCCATCATAATCATCTTTATCATCATCATCCTCATCATCATACTAATCCTCATCAGACTAATTATCATCCTCCTCCTCATCATCAACATCCTCCTCATCATCATAATCATAATTTTTATCATCATCATACTAATCCTCATCATCCTCCTCCTCCTCCTCATCATCCTCCTCCTCCTCATCCTCCTCCTCATCATCATCCTCATCATCATCATCCTCATCATCCTCATCCCCGCATCACCATCATCTTCCTCCAATCATGATCATCCTCATCCACATCATAATCATCATCTTTATCATGAGAAGCATCGTCCTCTTCATCCTCATCATCCTTCTCATCCTCATCATCCTTCTCTTCATCTTCATCCTCATCCAAAAGGCAGGCCTATCCCAGATCCTAAATAAAGTTAAAAACAAATCGAAAGGCTAAAAAACGAATCATATTGTAGCGTCTTCAGGTTTATTGTCAAATATTGTGTTCACCTTTTTAGAATGGAAATTGTAGGAGCAGATTCACTATCGTCAAATATTGATTTGTTTCTGTAAAAATGGAAAATGCACCATGTGAATGCTGGAGGTTCACTCACATAGTTTCCAAACCACTATAAAGTTAATTTTGTTAAAAAAAATGTTTATCAAATAAAATTTATCAAGTAAAACATTGAGTTTCTTGAGCTCTCCCCGATTCACTCATCTATACGATCAAAATCGAATGAATGAGCGCTTTTATCCATCTGTTCGATAAGGAATAAGCCATTTTTGAGAAATAACACAAGATTTAATGACCCAGGATGTTACTCAGTCAGCAAAGTAACAATCGATCCAAAACAGTCTGCTGCGCTTTGTGCCAAGAATAACATTTGCGCAGCCTCATTTCACTAACCAGCACAAAGGAACAGGAACCCGTGCGTTTTCTGGTTATGCGAGGTGTCAGCTTTCCCAGACAGCCTTTGCTGCATTAAACGACGTCAGTGCAAACGTTTCGATTACCTGAAATTAAAATCATTCTAATCTCATCACAGTTGAACAAATACAGTTGGAAAGTTTTTCCATCAATGAGCATGAGCAGAGAAGATGAACTCTGGCAGAGTTTAGTCAGAACGATAAAACCTACGTTTATGGCTTTACTGGCAGAACTTTAAAATGGAAAAAAAAAAAATCATACTTTGTTTTGATGCATATAAGAATGTGGTAATCTGACCAACAACGCAAGGCCACGATAGAGGACTGGGCAGAGACCATTATCTATGATGAAGATAAAACGCTGAACAGATCAATAACACTTTTCAGCCATAGAGGTGTCAAATACGACCATAAAATGGAAAAATACTGCAGCCTCACGATGACCTTGACACAATGCGAACCTCAGCACAGAACCTCCACTTTGATAAAAATCTTTCGAAAGACATGAGGAATAACAAAACACCACGTGGAAGGGGGGGGGGAAATCTGGCTATGAAGTGTGGCAACAGAAAAGCACTTGCCGTTGGACTTTCTTTGGGAAAATTGACCGTGACCATGGCCATCTGAAGGTTTATGGTCAAAGAGCAGGGATGAGGCTTTCCTTAAAGTGTCTCACAGTTCAGAAACATACTGTATGGTCGGCTTGTTTTTATATCGCTCGGAGGAATCAAGTTGATTATACGACAAGTCATTTCAATAAATAAAGGCTTTTCCTAAAACGCAAGCTTTTGTCACCAGTTGCACCGTTTCTAGCTTTGGACCATAACACACATTATAGCTTAAAGACCACCAAAAAGAAAGGTATTTTCACAACACTGAGCATTTCTGTGCTTTTCAGGAGAAGTACAACTCATCGCGAACAGCTTCGTTCCACTTCGCTCCTAATTAAGAACAATTCTGATCTACTTCATGGTCTGCTTTTTGTAAAGTTCTGTCTCCACTCCTCCTCCTCTGAGAGTGTTCAGAGACATATGCACAGCCAGGTGTTCCCAAAGAAATGAGGAATGAAGTGGTTGGTCTGTTCTTGAAAAAAAAGACAGCACAAGTACAATTCACTTTAATTTGTTCATTACAAAACGGAAAGAAAGACTGCGGCTGTTCACGAACTCTGGTACTCTGGTGCATCACAACAACTGAAAAATAGATCCTGAAATCATGGTGAAGGAACTTTATATTCCAAAGGCAGAATCCCGAACAGACAGCATTAAAACTGCCTATTGCTTTTTGACTTCAACAACAGAAACATGTTTGCCCTTATCATCCGAAGATGGCAAGATTTCTGGGTGATGCCGAGAGTCTAGACAGCAGATTGGGCACGCTCTATCGGGAAAGAGAAGGGAATGACGTAGCATAGCACTGTTACATCAATCATAGTGAGACACGAGGAGCCGTTCGAAAAAAGGTTCATTCAGACGTCTCGCATCACGTGTCTAGGAGGAAGCACGTGGTACAAGTAGTCTACACCCTCCCTGGTTGGTAGCTGCCACCTTGATGGGAGAGTGCCGTAAGAGAGGGAGGGCGAGAGAGATGGGGGAGTTCTAACTAAAATAGGGAGCAAATTTGTTGGGGGTAGTCGAAGAAAAAACTCCACCATGCCCCACCAGGATAAAGAACCTTTTGGTGGTAGGCCGAGATTTGAAAACCTGACGAAAAGGCATAAATACAGGGTGGGTGAAAGGTAACTTCTTGCTGTTAGGTTTTCGGGTGTCGCCACAGCAAACCATCCGGTCCGCACATACAAGCCTGGTACAGGTTTTACGCCGGATGCCCTTCCTTACACAACCCTCCCATTTTATTTGGGCTTGGCTCCCATTTTACTCAGTGTCTGGGGTTTGGGAACTGGCTGAGAATCGAACCCGGGGTTTCACATGGCAGGCGAAACACCTACCACTGAGCCACCAGTGCCCCTGAAAAGTTAACTAGGCAGTCACAATTGGTAATAAAGTCCATATGTCTAATACAAATTTATTGAAACAAAGTGTTCCACTGAAAAGAATTAAAGCAAATCTTTAATTTTCAACGTAGGCACCGGTGGCGTCAAACCAGTTTCCTCAAACTGGTCTGGAATAGTATGCACAGAACATCTTCTGACGGAAGAACCTCGTGAATTTGTGTTTTTGTCCTGTACACCTCCTCCTTTGCGTATCCCCACAGGAAGAAATCACATTGGAGTGAGAGCTGGACTTCTTGGAGGCCATTCATGAGGCCATCCACGTCGTCCCAGCCAACGTCCTGGAAAATGCTGGTCTAACCACGCACACACAGTAAGAACAAAATGGGCTGGTGCACCATGAGGTGGTGCTCCAGCGATACTACAAGTCCTATAGCCATTAAATATGGCCCAGTTAAATTTCACAAAAGATGTTAGTGGGATGGAATCTGTCAATCAGTGTATCAGCTGAGGTTTTTTGAAAGAGGGTGAATAGCGCTTTAATATTATTACTATATAATACATTATGTTAACGCATGAGTAATGCTTTGGAAAGATGCAATTTCTAGTGTCGTGCGTCGCATGGAAAGCATGCTAGCCATCAATCTCTGTTTGACAAAGTAGAGCTAGACAATGGATTGAAATAAAAATACCACAAAATGTCCAAGAGCGTCCCAAAGTAGGCAAGGCACACATCGCGAACAAGATGATGTTCTGCAATCACAGATATATGGCTGAACTGTAGAAAATATGGATGATGTGGATATCTCATGACGATATCATTGTAATAAAAGATTACAAAAGTATTAAGACTCAGTCCTCTGGAACAGTTTTCCTCTCTCTCTCTCTACATCTGGAAATTTCATCTTTCATTCTTCCTCAAAATCCCGCACACACACACAAACAGGTTTCCATCCCAGACTCCCTCTGTGATCTAGTGGAGGAGGAAAAGTGTTGCAGCAGCTGCTCTAAAACAGGGCTTTTAGAGGGAAAGGGGCTCCGACCTGTAATCTCATTGCTGCTATTACAGAAAGCTCACTGCACTCTACATTTCCTCAAAGTTACCCAGAGATCAATACGAGGCGCCACTGCCTAATCTCATAGTATAGCCGTCCCGAAGACAAGCAGCGAGAGAGACACGGGGTTAGGAAAAAAAAGAAAACTGTGTGTCTTTCAACGAACGTAGTTCTACTTGTTGGTTTGTTTCATAGCCGAGTACTAACCGCTACACCGTTCACCTCTTGACCACGATCTGGAAGTGACTGAATCACAGGTCAAGAGGTGCCTTCTTCCAATAAGTCATATTTGATCTGGCAAACTTACTGAGCAGCACTAACAGGAGGGTCAATTTTTACTTCTGCTGAATTGAACCTCTGTGACCCCAAAAATAAGTGAGATTGTTTCGCAAATGAATAACTAACAATGTCAGAAGTGATTCTCAGCCTCAAAGAAGAGCAGTAACGTCATTGAGGGTCTAAAGAACGCCAACGGCTTGAGTGATCCTCATCCTCAATAAACTTATGCAAAAGGGAAAAAAGAAAAAATTTGAAGTTCCAATAACTAGTGTCATGATTTGCAAAAGGTGTGAATGCTGCGTTATGAAATGATAAAAGTCAGAGGAGACGGGTATAGTGTGGAGAAAGAGCGAGGTAACACAAGTGGGATAATAAACCAAATGTGAGACGTTTGCACTTAATACAGAACAAAGTAGATGTGTGATAAGGAGATGAAAAAATAAAAAAGAGGAAAAAGTACTAATTAGCAGACTAAGAATAGGACACAGCAACCTTAATAACTTCCAGCTGCCTAACACTCAGTATGACTGCAGATCAATCCCTGCTATCCGTTTTCACCCAAATGAGGATGGGTTCCCTGTTGAGTCTGGTTCCTCTCAAGGTTTCTTCCTATTGGCGTCTCAGGGAGTTTTTCCTTGCCATAGTCGCCCTCGGACTGGAAAGTATGGGTTGCTTAGTGGTTAGCACTGTCGCCTTGCACCTCCAGGGTCCGGGTTCGATTCCCAGCCAATTTCAATGCTTGAAACTTCAGTTTGCATGTTCTCCCCGAGCTTGGTGGGTTTCCTCCGGGTACTCCGGTTTCCTTCCACAGTCCAAAGGCCTGCAGATTAGGCTAATTGGTGTTCCCAAATTGTCTGTAGTGTGTGAATGAGTGTGTGAGTATATGTGCCCTCCAATGGATTGTCCGGGGTGTACCCCACCTTGTGCCCTAACTTTCCTGGGATAGGCTCAAGGCCCCCCGCGACCCTGTATACAGGGTTACGCGGCGATGAGAGATGATGAGAGTGGACTGGAAAGTCGGCTTTAAAGGACTGGCAATTTGAGGGAGAGTGAATGCCATACGTGGCTGTGATGCAACTTGGAGGACTCCAACCAAAAGTGCAGGGTGGTACTTAGAGGGGGAACGCTTAGAAGACATATGTAGAATGTATGGAAGTGGTGGATGAAATCAGACAAAAAATTCAAGACACAGAGCAAGATAAGATCAGGGAAGGAAGGAAGGCTGGACCAGATAATCGGGTTTACGGAGACAGAAGATGAAGGAGAATGACACCTTCAGTTTGCGGTAACGTTACCTACTGGATTCCAACCGCCGCTAAACAATGAAGAAGAAGAAGAAGAAGAAGAAGAAGAATCAGCCAAATATAGTACAGTATTTGGGGTTTTTATTGTTGTTTTTATTCTTGAGTTGACATCATAATAAACACTAACAGTTTACATTTTGCAGAACTTTAAAAGAAAGGAATGGACATGAGGGGGGGGGAAAGCAGACTTCTAAAGGGCAGGATGATGTCATACTGCTTTACTCTCTGGCTTGTGTATCTCAATATACGATTACTGATAACCTCCATCTAATCATAAATATTACATGTACGGAAAAACAGAAACAAAAGCTTTGCCTAAGGCTAGGCTTAAACAAGCGTGCTATATTTCTACACGGTTTCTACACGAGTTGCTGGACTAACAGCATGCTCAGAAGGAAGCAGGGGGCATTTTAAGTGTGATGATGTATTCTGTGGCTCTGGTTAGCGGTCCATGCAGTAAGCCATAGAGCCAGAGCGCTCAAGGTCCCTGCTGGAGGCGCAAATAGAAGGCATGTGCTTCCGTACAATTTACCAGATGTACGGTCAACAAGTGTACAGATAAGGAGAAAACCGCACCGCATAAAATATTAAGGCACTTTATACTGTAAGGTAAAAATGAAGCCAATGAAACAAAAAATAATAAATAATAAAATACCTAATTCCATTTTACAAGCATGTCGGTGATTGAAGTCATCACACATGGATTAAGTCATTTATTTACATCTTACTCTGCATGCTGATAATCAATCAGATTTAAATGCGTTTAGACCCTTAATGCAGGAAAGACTTGACGATGGAGACTCGAGCATCAAGTCAGGCAGCTGTTGCCATCGAAACTCCTCTCAGCAAGGTCTATCGACTATTGATAACACATTTTCTACAATCAAATCTGAGAGACGTTGCGCTAAGCGGGACGGAGGGGAACCAAATAAGAGCGACGGTGAAAGCCGAGGAAACGTATCGACTGACGTCGAGGCACATGCAAGGACGAGTTCCACCAACCGGTGGCATGGTTAGCTTCTCAGCGACCTCAATTTCACGTCCTGTCAGTTATTGAACTACCTGGATATGAAGCCAGGCGTGGTTTAACTTCAGGGTTAAAAGATGAATAACATCTTTTAAGTAGAATTTACAGTTTTGTTTTTCTGGGCTGATAAGATTAAACTTTCCTTTAACACATCCATGTACAACGGTACCTCGTTATAGGAAATCCCTGTCTTAACCATTTTTGCCAAAAAAAGCCGAACCAAGCCAAACTGAAGGCTGGCTGAGTTGCGCGCATGTCCAGGTCACTGTTCAAAATCTGTTTGCTTCAGTGAAATACCAAGCGAAGCAAGTTTACGTATTTTTGTGGGTGTTTTTTTTGCATTTTGTGCAAGATTTAGTGAAGACATAGCACCATGGGTCCCAAGAATGTTTCCGTTTCGCTTTGAAACCAGCCAGTGCCTAGAGGAATCATAAATTTAATAAGGTTAAGTGAGGTTTATTGTTTATTTATTTAATATTTTACTTCATCTACCCCTCTTTTCTAAAAGTTTAGATTTTTTTTTATATGCAAAATTATAACCATTGTGTTAGAAATTGGTAATATGTATATTAATAAATTCGTATGCTAAAGGTACCGCTGTACTTTGCTCGATCCGTATTTCCTTAATAATTATAATAATCATTGTCGTTAATCCTCTTGGTGTTAGTTTGTCAGCAATACAGAGAATATTACACAAGGGAGACTGTGTGAGTGTGGTGATGATAAAAAAAAAAAACAAGGAAAAATCCTCTAGGGAAGGTGCTTCCAACCGCTCTGTCTGCTCCATGTTTCCTCCAGAGTCGTTTACAGATACTGAAAATACACTCACGGGGCATATCGTAACACATGACATGGTGTTCGAGTCAAACAGAGACTCGTGATGAGATTCCTTGTGAAAGGTTTTACGGAAGACTTCAAGCGCAGCACGGTGATGAGACTCTTAGCCACAGAAAATATTTGAAAGATGCGAATGTTTTAAAGAAAGCCGTACGTCCATGAATGATGCGGAACGCATGATCCTTGAAAAACTTATAAGACGCATCTGTCTGCACACAATCATTCACCGACACCACTTGCACGTTACAGGAACTCGGCTGGAAGTTATTTCCACATCCCCTGTACAGTCCTCACCTCGGTCTGAGCCCTTTCCACATGTTTGTGTTATTAAAGGAGTTCCTGGGAGGCCGGCGTTTCACACATGAAGCAGGCAGCACTATCGTTTTACTCTCATAACTTTGTGCAATCAAAAGTCCTGCTTTGACTTGAACGCCCCTTTTCATGAACCTCAAATGGTCTTAATGGTTAAACAAGTGTCCGGCTCCGTAAAGGTCACGCGGAAGCATGAGCCCCTGGTAATTTGCATCCACCTGCGCAGAGCTAGCACTGCCGTTGTTTAAGGCGACGCTCAAAAAGGTTGAACTTTTCTTAATCCGAAGAACCCAAGTGCTCATTACTAGCAAGCACTGGTCATTAAGAGCAGAACTAATCTAGTTCAACACGAAGCCGAGCAGGAAATGCATGACACAGTGCATGAAGCTGCAGTGTGATCAGATCTTCCTTTGTTTGTAACTGAAAGTTAGAAAAAACAGACAAGAAAGTAAGCTCGACATTGGTATTCGATATGAACTAGAAAAGTAATCCATCGGGAGGACAAAAGGCGTATCTATTCAACATCCTTGAGACTATAGACAGTTATTCACCAGCGCATCCCGCATACACACAGACACACACTGAATAAACCGCACTGTGGGTCCATTTCCATAATGCACAGCATAATGTCCTCAAATAGGCCAATTATTCCTCACAATAAGAAAGCCACTTTCAGAAATGGAATGGAGGCCATCTCTCTCTCTCTCTCCCATTGCATTTTCCATCATGTAAGAGCGGTGACATTGTTGTCAGTCCTTGGGGACGAGGCTACAGCTCATTACAGGCTAATCCCACCACTCGCGACCTTGCGATGCAACCGCACACCTTACCGAGGTTTCGTCTACGTCCAAAAAAAAAACCCTTGACTGCGCCCGGTACCTACAAACACATTAGGTGTTTTTACACCCCATTCACCAAATCTAAATAGAAAAAGAAAGAAAGAAAAAAAAAAAACTCACTGCTTTATCCTCACCGCTTTTATTCCGGATATACACGGGCGGTTTAAAGCTCTCCTCCAGCCACAAGCTTTAATCTACACTGACTCCGGATGCTTTATGCGAGCACCTTTTTTCTCTTCATCTCATTTATCGGAGACGCAAAAAAAAAAAAAAAAAACATTCGTTTGTTTGGGAATCTTTTTAATGCCGTGTTGGAGCTCCATTGAAGAGTGAAAACCTCAATAGAAGCTTTTTCTTTGTCAAGTAACATTAGCTAGTATTAACTAGAGTCGCAAAAATAATGTTCATAAACATAATAATAATAATAATAATAATAATACTTAAAAACCTGCACCGCACAGATGAAAACTTGTTACGCACAGATTCACATGATCAGTTTTACAGCTACAGCTTGCAGTAGCGACGCTTGAAATTGCTCCCCGCGCCACAGAAAGGACTTAGGGGTGCTTTTACTTTTAATCAGGACGAACCATAAGAGCTACGAATATAAAACAAGAGCTTTATATGTGATACGTGGCAAACACCCTAGCAACCACTTGAAATATCATAGCAACACCGTAGCAACCCCTCGGAATATCAAAGTAACCACCTAGCAACACCCTAGCAACCCAATGGAATGGCATAACAGCAACACTTTAACATCGAGCCCTTGGTCGGACTCGGTCTCTGAGTAGAGCTGCTTAGGTTAATCCTTTCAACCGACAATACAAATTATGTGTTCAAGTCTAACCGGGACTTTTAATTGTGCAGAACGAGAGAAAAAAAACTTTAGTTCTCTATATAATCCCTGCTACACTGGCCTTCCAGGAACTCCGTCGAAGGAGTTCAAGGTCAGGACACGTACGGAGGATGTGGAAATAACTCCCAGCTGAGTTCCTGTAATGCTAATGGTGTTTACAGATTACTGATTGTGTGTACAGTTCACAGACAGATGCATCTCTTCCATCAAGTTATCCATTGATTTTCAAGGGTCAGGTGTTCCACTCGCTAAATGTTCACGGGAACGACTGTAGTGGGATCATCATTTACGGACGTACGGCTTTCTTTAAAAACTTTGCACTGTTCACATGTTTTACTGAAGCTCGTCACCGTGCAGTGCTTCTGTAAACGTACTTCCAGGAGCAAAGTTCATCACAAGTCCCGGTTTGACTTGAACACCCACTGTATAAAAAAAAAATATTTAGACATGTTGCATGATAACTTTTTATTCATTATTTTGAGTCTCATCAGCATATTGTGCCTGAAGTCCCAGAAGCTATCACAAGTCCCGGTTTGACTTGAACACCCATCCCAATTTCATATTACAGTGGAACCCTGGATTACGAGCATTATTCGTTCCGGAAGTATTCCAAAACACTCGTAAATCAAAGCAAATTTTCCCCTTAGGAAATAATGGAAACTCAAATTATTCGTTCCACAGCCCAAAAAAATAAATACATAAAAATAATTAACACAAAATATAA
>JAQMYI010000012.1:31601521-31620234 GCA_030014275.1 Clariallabes melas | reverse complement strand
ATATACACACACATATACACACACATATACACACACATATACACACACATATACACACACATATACACACACATATATACATGTTTTAAAGGCAAACTTAGCCGAAAAGGATTTCCCGAGTCATCCCCAATTTCCCCAAGTGACAGTTCACGAGGCGAGTTTGAGGCGGTGCAGAACTACTCCGGCGCCTTTTGTTCACCTCTCCAAATTAATCGAGACAGGCACGGGAGGCGAGGCGTTCTTTTCCCCCACAAAAGAGCTGTCATTTATTAAGCCCCCGTTGGAAACTTTTAGACAGTTCGAGAGACGTTTCTGTGGGACGGAACGACAGAGGGAGTTATTTGCGGTTGTGAAGCGTGTGTCGCGGAGCTTCGCGCAGATGCGAGGCTGCCACAACCCCGTCATGCCCCGCGGAGACGTGACGGAAAAGCCTTTTCTATTTAAAATGGGCCGTTGAGGAGAGGGGAAAAAAATCGTGTCCTTTATTTATTTATTTTTTTCAAGGTGTCTAAAGGTAAAGGAGTGACAGCCAGTGGTAGTTTACACACGGGTTAAACAGTATTTATGGCTCGTAGGGCTGCACGATTCTTGCCAAAATGTGAGTCACGGTTTTTTGGTTTGTTTTTTTTTTCTCTCCAAGGGGGAACTGAGATGACTATTCTCTTACACGATTCTTATTATTAGTAGTAGTACTATTCATTATTATATCATCAGTATAATAATAATAATAAATACTACTACTACTAGTGACAAGAACGGACTGGGACAGACGGTTTGGGGACAAAGTATTAAGAGGCCAGATTGAGATGGTTTGGACATGTGAAGAGGAGGGATGAGGGGGACATCGGGAGGAGAATGTTCGAGACGGAGCTGGCAGGCAGGAGGAGGAAGAGGAGGAGAAGAGGAAGGCCCAAGTGGAGGTTTATGGATGTGATGAGGGAGGACATGCTTGACAAAGGAAGATGTGGTGGACAGAGTTAGATGGAGACAGATAGTCCTCTTTGGCGACCCCTAACCGGAGCGGCCGAAAGAAGTAGAAGAAGAAGAAGATTTTATCAGTACGATGTTTTAAGTTTCAGAGTTTCTTAGGTAGTTTGTAATTAAACACATCGTTAACAACTTGGAATTTATTTTTGTCCAAGATATAATCGCTCAATCATAAAACACTTATCGTTTACTTCTCTACAGCTTTCCATCGGTTCTCAGTGTCTCTGTGTAACAGCTAGAACCAACAGGTCAGGTTTAATTACCTGATACAGGAATTTATCTCCCAATTAGCAGTGTACATTTCTATATATTTTAGTTTTGTAGTGTAGAAGTAATCTGAGAGTGTCTGAGACATTTACCTGCTAAAACTGATAACGATATATAAACTAAACGCTTGTGATGATGAACAAAACAACAGAAGAAAAACGTAATGGTTTTTGCGACTGAGCATTTGAGCGAGCGAAAAATACAATCAACGAGTTTCCCGTTCAGGTTTTTGGCAGGAAAATAACAACAAACTGCTCCAAATCCAGAAAGTGAACCGGTGAGCTTGTACAGGGCTGCCGCTGTGATGCGCGTCACACGTGAATGAGGAAGAGGGAAGCGATCGAGTTGTACGACTGAATCCTTCGCTAATCTCTGGCCTGATTGTTGTATCAGTCACTCATCCACAGAGTGCAACACAAAACACTATTAATCCACCAATCTGGGATCGTTGTCAGGTAAATAAGCGAACACGTGAACACAGTGTGATCTGTATGTAGGGAAATAAACGCAAGTGAATCACGTGCAAAATGCCAATTCATATGCGAAATACAGGATTCTTGTGCGTGAATCTTGTGCCAGAATAATCATGCAGCTCTAATTCTCGGATTCTGAAAGTCAAGGTTCAGAGTTCGTGCCTTCAGTCGTTCGCGAATTGTTTCTTAGAATCTAAATAATAATTGTTTGCAGAAACCCTCCGCAATTTCGTGGAAACCCCTATTTTTTTAAATGCCTTTTTTCATGGCAATAAATACTTTTTCATGCATATGTTGATGAATATTTAACGTGAAGTCAGCTAAATTTCCATATAAATTAACTATAATACTGTCTACACTTTTTAGTACTGTAGAGAGAACACAAAGCAACCGTAGAGGAAAACGCGGCTTGGGATGGTGAATTATTATCACCGTATTTACCCTACAGTACTGACACCAAAGAAAAGCGAAAGCGAATACAAAAGAAAACGCGCTTGCATGAATTACAGTACATAGTATAGGGGTAACGTCGATATTTTTACATTCTAGCACTGCGGGAGACACAGCAGGTCCAGTATACAGGTTTACCTTTACATCATTCTTTTTTCTTTTTTTTTTCTTTTATGGGCAATGTATTAAGCTGAGTTTGAAATGAAATTAAAGTGTTTTAGGGGCATTAAACTATAAAAATAGACATTGTTTTTTTTATACCATTCAAAATTATGGGTTTTTTGTTTTTGAATTCGCAGGTGCTCTAGGAACGTAACCCCGCCAATTTCAGCAGTCGACTGTATATCAAAAATGGCAAAAGAAACTAGCGACTTCTAATCGTAGAACGAAGGACAATCAAACGATCACTACATTAGTGCCTCTCTTCTGACTTTCTGGCTGATTCACTGGAGTAAAATGTCTCGTGAATTACTTCAGAAGCAAATGGATCGGTGTAGTCAGTATGCTGGAGTGACAATCACCACTACTGCCCACCAGCTCTGGATCCAACAACCCACCCAGGGGCACTGAAATGCCACACTGAGGACCTGACGCCGTCATGCTGCATAGAGAACCGATTCACCGATTCGTCCTTCTCGTCCAGTACACAAGCACTCACCTTTCCCACTCGCAGAACTCCTGGCACTTCCGCTGTACCTGCCCCAGTTTGGGCTGAGTGGTCACCTGAGACACCCCTTTCACCGTCACGCCCTCCAGGAACACGGCGCCCTAAAACGGAGCAAAGAGAAAGAAGTCGAGCAACCTTCAGGAGTGTAAAAAAAAACAACAAAAAAAAACATGTTGATTATTTTCCCGATTTACACTTTACAAGTCTGACATGTCACTGGGGTTGTTGTTGTGGTGGTGATGCTTTTTTTTTTTTTTTTTTTTAAGTTGAAAAATGCAAATTAGGTTCCAAATTTTATTTCTTTTGGTTAATCAAAAACTTTCTCAAAAAAAAAAAAACATCTACTTAAGTATGCCATGACCTCAGGATGATCCCTTTCTTCAGAAAAACAGCAGGAGGATAATCCGCTTATCAGGGCGAAGAAAAGCGAGGAGAGCGGCGCTATCAGAGCAAACCATATGCGCCAGCACAACATCTTAGTGCGCAGGGTTTAGATCTTAAGTCGCTCTCCGAAACAGAATAAATGACAGAAAGACAGAAAAGCGTCACTCGATTTTACTGCCTTATTTCAGACTGATTTATTGTGATTGTAAGCACCAAGCCTGGGTTTAGCTCTTTTTTAGCCTGTTATTACAGAAAAATAGGTACAAATCTGAACATTCGACGCATTTTAGTCTGGATGTAGCATAAAGGAAGCAGCAAGCCGCGTAACCTGGACATGGACGACACAGATTGTCAAGATTAGAACTGGACTCTCGATTCGACAGCATGGATGTGTATGTCTCAAGCGGCCATACATCTTACACGAGGATCTATTAAGCCCTGAAATGCTCATGTTGATCTTTTAAATGTCGTCTTTTACATTTCCTACCAAATTTCCTGCTCCTCACTCCAGTCCAGCAGGTGGCGATATCTATTTAACCGGTCATGAAATCAAAAGAAGAAGTAGCGAAGTAGCGATACTCTCTCAAAACAAGAGTATTTACATAAGCTGGGGGCAATATTTATGTTTTTAATGCTCATTAACTGTCGAAAAGTGGTTAGCACTGTGACCTCGCACATCCAGGGTCGAGGGTTCGATTACCGCCGAGGGTTTGTGTGGAGTTTGCATGTTCTCGCCCGTGCATCCTTCCATAGTCCAAAGACATGCAAATTAGATTCATTGGCGTTCCCAAATTGACCGTAGTGTGTGTGTGTGTGTGTGTGTGTGTGTCTGTGTGTGTGTGTGTCCTGCGATGGACAGGCACCCTGTCGTTCAGGATGTACCCCTCATGACTCATGAATCTCATGACTCGAGGCGGACGTCACGTGACTTAAAGAACGCTAGCCTCCTCCATCTCAGGTCAGTCGATGTCACGTTATCGGTATGATTAGTCACTGGTCAGGACTAAATTGGCGAATTATGGTGAGCCGTCACTACGGAGAAATCCCATTTAAAATGTGGACTGTCAAAACAAGGAGAAAAAAAAAAAAAAGATCTTAAACTAGATGAGAGTTAAGAGCCACATGCCCGTCACAGCCTCCTACACACAGATATGCCACTTCAACTTCTCCAAGTGCCTCTGCCAAGCAGCGAGAGGAAACGACTCGCACTAATTACCAGAAAAGAAAACCGCATCCCTGTGGATTGGGAAAAAATAAAATAATAATAATAATAATAACCTGTGTCATGCTTGATTTGCTCTCTGGAGCCATTGAGAGTCTGGGATATACGGTGTCACGATTTCAATACGGACACTGCAGGGGATATCCTGGCTAATTGAACTTTTCTAACGAGACGGCTGCAGGAAGCCGCACTGATTATCTCACAGTAAGGTCTTCGTTACCTTCCTGGGTTTTAAGACGTGACTTCTGTAACAAAAAGCCTTCGCCTTCAAACTTTTTTTATTTCTACCGACCCAATTTATTACTCACTCACTCACTGTCTATACAGCTTTTATCCTGTATACAGGGTTAACAGGGGCCTGGAACCTAATCAAGAAGACTGGACAGGGGTGTCAATCCATCACAGGGCACACATACACACGCATACACTCATTTACACACTACAGGCAAATTGGGAACGCCAATTAGCCTAGTCTGCATGTCTTCGAACTGTGGGAGGAAACTGCATGCACACAGAGGCGGGAATCGAACCCAGACCCTGGTGGTGGTCCAAGGGCCCAGGTACTTATAATTATTTTATTTTTTTTATTTTTAAGTCTCACCAGTCTGAGTTTCTCTCTTTTCTTCTTGCCCGGATTGGACCCTGACGAGCTTGGTCCAGAGTCCTGAGCGATCACATTGCCGTCGTCGTCTGCGTCGTCACTGCCGTCTTCGAAACACCAATCGGGAAGCTCCGGGGCGGCCGGAGTATCGTCCACGTCGCCGAAGCGACGGAACAGCTCTTTCAGGTAGTCGTCTTTATAGATGCCGGGAGAGCGAGCGTGAGCAAACGCTGCCACTGCGGCTTCGATGCTAAACAGGAAAAAAACAAAAACAAATCGACGTTCATGATCAGCTGAGATTTAACGTCAGGACATACAGTGAAACAGAGTGTCTTATGTTACGTTTTAGACGCTGGTGCGAACATGAGGCAGAGCGTTAGTTAGAATGTTCATGTTACAACTTTTTTTTTATTATTATTATTATTATTATTCCCCCCCCCCCCACCCCAGTTAATCACAGATTCCTACATTCTTCAATTATTATTATCCTCCACCTAGTCTACAACTACACCTGAAAATGTCTTGGGTCTGATTTGAAAAGTTCCGTCACATCAAAATCGGGAAATCTGATCTGTGAACGTGAACATGAGCCTGGGAGATGGGAGATGACCTTCTCCGAACCACTTGTCTCTCACAGCTTTAATACATCAGAGCTTCACAGTTTGCCATGAATAATTCATGGTCGAGGCGGGCCTTGGAGAACCTCGCTGTTATCTCTTTGCTCTACAGAGACGACTGATTTAACTAGGAGTTTAAGAATACATCAATTGCGCTGGGAAGAGCTTATCAACTATGGCAGACGGGGGAGGGGACGGGGAAATGGAGATTCAACAGGATGTCCTGAACTTGAGATCTAGTGAACAGTCAGATGCAGCTGCTCAGCAGTGACCTTTAGTCAAAGTACTTAAATGGCCTATACTTAACACTTTTTAGGGCCCAAGCACTGTTACATCATAGTGTGTGTGGACCCTCATGTTCTTCTAAGGATTTTGACACTGACATCAGCACTATTACGTCATATTGTGCAAGGGGGCTTTTGTTCTTTAGGGTCCAAGCACTATGACATCAACAGTACCACATCATAGTGCACTCTTGTTCTTCTAGGGGGTTTTTTCCCCCCAGCATCCGGGGCATTTGTGGGATCTAAACAACCTCAAAAACACATGAAAATTGGCAGACAAGTTGGAATCTGTCAACTCAACAGGAAGTCAATTATTTTGGATTGTATGCAAAACACATCTCGATGAAATTTGATACACTTTTCCTGGGGAATTTATATGATCGTCACCAAATCGGGCCAATGTTATCTCAAGACATTGAGGATGCATAATTGCGGCTGGATTTTTGATATCTCAAACGGGTCAGCCGTGACGATGCCTTAAACTTGTGCTGAAAAGTGGAAATATGTTTTTTTCTATGACATTATGACCACACATGAGTGACATCATGTTCAGTGACAACACATTGCTTGATAAGGGCGTTTTGAAGGTCCTGACATAAAATTCCCCCCCCACCCCATTCTAAAATTATGTAGTAAAGGTATTAAATATGTCCCCACTGTCCTTCTGGTGTGCCTGGATGGCGATGGCGCAGGGTGCTTGGGCCCGCTCATTGCTGCTTGCACCTATATTTTTTAAATTATGGCTGTTGTTTGTAATCAAGGTTTGTTTTTTTTCCCCTGAAGACAACCTGGATCGTCTATAATGAACACGTCCATCAGGTTTTTTGAAAACACACGGAGCCGTCTTTACGATTTTAATTGCGCTGTGTTAAGCGTTCTCGGATGTTTGCCTTTTTGGAAAAATGGTGATCATGTGCGATGGAAATCTAGGTATGTTCGAAAACATGAACTTGGTGATGAGAGTAAACAAGTCCAACCCGCACACACTCACAAAACTACGCGCACACACACACACCCTCTCACCTCCAGTCCATTTTCTCCACCAGGTAGGTGCAGATCAAAAAGCCTGTCCGATTAAAGCCGTGAGTGCAGTGGACACCTGTGGAGAGGAAAGAGACAGCACATATGAGTGATAAAAACAGTTCCACACAGGTCTTCCATACATCCATCCATCCATCCATCATTTTTTTTTTTTTTGTCAGCTTGCACGTGTGAGGATGGCGTATAACCAATCGATCTCCTCATCCCATCCTTCATCATCACTCCCTCAAAACACTCCTCTAATCCTTTTCCTCGTTCTCTTCCTCCCCCCCCTCCACTTTGCACCATGCAGCACGCCGACAAAGCGCTTTCACACACTCGAACGTGACCTCTGGATCCCTGTCTCTGGCTCAACCTCTGTTGCTCTCGTTAATTCCTTCTCTGCTCTCTCGTCCTCTCAGTCGCTGATGAGTTTCTGCCCTCGGAGGGAGACGCACGCGGATAGGCGAGAGAGCGTTAGGTCGGCGGTCTGGCTCGTAGTACTTGCACAACGTGAAAGTAAATAAATAAATAAATAAATAAAGCAAATAATTGTGTACTGATTTCCGCCAATGTGCTAAATATAAAAAAAAAATATTTATTCATCTGAGGCTGAGTGAGAATTTTTATACCGAAATAAAAGAGAGCATAAATCCATCAGAGATCTTGAGACTTGGATTTAATTTTTCATTTGATTAAAGGCAAAGAGCAGGCCCAAAGTTTAATACCTAATTTTCCTGTTAGGTTAAAGTGTCTCGAGCAAAACGTAACTGATGCGCCGTTTAAAAAAAAAAAAAAACAGCCGCCCCCCTCCCCCCTCGTCTCATTAACGATGTGTGAATGCGCAGGCACGCGCGTCGTAGCGCAGGAAGTAATGATGTGAAAGAGGCAAAACAGTGAATCGATGAAAGTTCGTGACCTAAGGGGACTGGATTAACGCAGGCATCTTCTCACACGCTCGGATGTTCCCTGAGCACCCCCCCCCCCATCCTCCTCCTGGTTAGAGCCCTCGTTAGACTGACAGACAGTCTCGTCTGGTTCTCGGGTCCTCGGAGATGGGGTTCCGGCCCTTATCATGCCCACTCATGCCCCGCTCTAACTAGTGAACGCCTCCCCCACATGCCCCCCCACCCCTCTACCTTCCCCGAACCCTAGGGAGGTCGTTTCCAAGGCAGCATCAATAAGCCTCTCAGTGCAGCTATGACGATAAAATTCATATATTCCACCCTCTGGGAAACGGCGTGAAGGGCTGTCAGAAGCACAGGAGCACAAGAGCGCCACTTATAGGACGTATGGTAGAATCACTCTCTCACACACAAGTGCAATGCGATTCACACAGTATATATTTCTCATATATGTAGTTACACTGTTTTCTACTTTATTTCTTCCTAAAATTATTTTTTTCCTCCCCACTACTGCTAAATTCTACTCTCCATGACGTCATCACCATTATCCTGACCTAACCTCTTCTCTTTCTCCTCTTGCTGTCTGAAGTGTCTATTTGGAAAACAAAGGGAACCGATGTAGTCTCTGCCGTAATGCTTCCCAACTCCCTGACCCTGGATCAGGGTTTGCTCACAGTTCCATCACTCCGGGCAGAAACGTCCATTTTGTTCGGTCGCTGTTTTACCTGCAACGTACAGTGACACAACCTGGAAAAAGGATCCAGAGGAGAAGTCTAGAGGTATCGAGAGTTCATCTGTTTGCCTTCTGAGGTAGAACAGCTGTTTTGATTTGATGTCAAACATTCTTTGACTTTTTGTTCCTTAAAATTGTTACCTGAGATACTCGTCAGGGTACTGTTCGTCCTTTATAAAACCCTATAAACCTACACTGTAAATCTGATTGTTTTTTTTTTATATTCAGGACCATAAAAAAGAAAATCAAATCTGTGATATAAAGATTTCCCACATGCAATCGTATCCCTTGATAGAAAACATTTACATAGAAAACAAATACAGGAAAATATTATTTTTTTATAATAACACGGATTGCTACTAGAATTTGTGAATGTTCACAGGAACGACTGCAGACTTTAAAATAAATAAATAAATGATACTCCGGGAAAATGTTACAGTTATCCGAACATCACTGAGGCCTAGATGTTTGGTGCAAATTCATGCATATTTAATTAGGCAACGCATAATCAAATGCAAATTTTAGCGAGAACAAAGAAAAAAGTTTGAATCTCAGTCCAGTTATCACAACCATTAACACCGCTCTCGTAAAGTGTTAGATTTATCACTTCATTCCTAATTAGTTTTTTTTTCCCCTCTCAATCAAAAAACTATTTTTGACTTTGAACTAAGAGCTTTGTTGTACGATACCGCCATAACTGTGTGACATATCAAAAGGGGGCGGGGCTTCAAGAGTGTCGGCTAACGTCGAAGAAATTGACCCACCCCTCATTTCCCCTTTATGAAATTAAATTACGGAAATTAAATGAAAGAAATGTGAACAAATTTTCACAAAAGTGCCGAAAGATCCAATATGAAAGTTGGTTGTTTACGCAACAATCTCTGTTCCAACCACTCAGCATTCAGCATCGCCGGTATACTAATCACCATCCTGATCTTCCATCATCATCATCTGCATCTGTTTCTTCATGCCTTAAGTAAGATGTTTTTTTTTTTTATGCTTGAATGATTCATAGGTCACTATGGGTCTTAACAAACAAAAAAACATTTCTCTGAAACTGCTCATGCACAGGGACTGGACTGAAAATGAGAAGACAAAAACAGTCTCCAGGAAGCCTGAAGAACTATTCCTCTAAACTACATAAAAAATACAAGAAACTCAGTCTGTTTGGAAGCACAATATAAAAAAAGAGTTATACTGAATTATTTACAGTATTTCGAATATTGATTATTTACAGTATTTTCTCTCTCACCCTTGGTGCACACACACCCTGCAGTTTGGATTGTTACATGATGCCGCACCGACTGAATTATACTTCTGCATCATCATCATCCCTGCTAGGAACCGGGAGATAGAGGTACCTTTGCTAAAATGCTCTCCAGAGGGTATATTGCGCAACCCCGTTACGCCTGAGTGTGTACGGATTGCTCTGAATTAACAGAAGTTGTTTATTTCAGCTTTCTGGAGAAACCTGTGATGTATGAATCACCGGCATGACGACTCAACAGGATGACACGGACTCGGCCGGCTCGCTCGTGGCGGCGTCGAAAGCCCGTCGTGCTCGAGTGAAGCGCTCGTCGGGTTGATGTTTCATGAGACTCTGCAGATGGTCTCATCTTCCGCGAGATGAAACACCGGGATTAAGAAATCTCTGCTAATATCTGTGACGAGACTCAAGAACCGGAGAGTCCAATTAATTAAGATGGCAATAATTAAATATTAATAATAATAAAAAAAAATTATAAAATAAAAATAAAAAAATAATATATATATATAGCTAAAAACTATGCTCTTATTTAACAAGAAATGTTAAATTGTTGAGATGGTGAAACATTTTTTAAAGGTCAGAGGTCAAAAATACCTCAAGCCCCCAGATCATAATGAAACAATTGTTGAATAGATTTCCCAGGTCCTAAACAAGAAGCGCAATCATTTTTAACGCAAATGTATTCATAAAAGACTTCATAAAAAAATTTCTGATATGATTTAATACCGTTTTATCATTTATTTAGCCACTAATCCATGCAGATTTCCACAAACTCCCGTTACATAACCGTCTCCCTATGCAAAAATAAATAATAAATCCCCTCACTTTTAGGTCACCTCAGATCTCAAAAAGAGTTTTCCTTATCAGAAAAACTCCACTTGATGCACAGATCTTAGACTAATCTGACTTCCTCGGCGTGAAATTGAGCTGGAGATTAAAAGAACGTCATGTTTTATTCATCCTTCCATTCACATCAGTAGCACAGGTGAAAAGATTCTGAAATAACTCCTTGACTTCCAGGATGATGCAGCAGCCGCAGTGCGTCCCTCTCTAACTCAGCTAGGAGACGTGGCCGAGTCCTGGATCGAGAAATGTCAATCAAACCTCTCCATCAGGATATGACATCCCCTTAAACTGGCTTTTTGTATTTGGAGTGCAGTTTGCATGTTTAATATGTGATTTTCAGATCATCCAATAATTTTAAATATGTTCCTCTAAGATTTTTTTTAAATGGTGGACACATATGCGAAGGGGAAATAAAATTCATTCCAATCCGGATGTCAGTCCGACGCTACACTGGCTCCCTCTTCTGGACACAGGTACATGTATCTCAACTATGAGGGGCGTTCAAGTCAAACCGAGACTGTGATAAATGAAAGTGTAAAACCTATTGACATTTACAGGAGACTTGGAGCGCAGTACGGTGATGAGACTCTTAGAAATGACGACCCTGTGAATGACCATCTCGGCTGAGGTGGCTCTGAGCCCACTGCAATCGTTCCCTTGTATAGTTCTGACCTCATTCCAAGCCATTTCCACATGTTTGGGGCATTAAAGAAGTTCCTGGGAGGCCAGGGTTTCAGACGTGAAGCAGCAAGTCCAGGTACTGAGAGAACTTTCTACATTGATGATATCCAAGCACTAGTGAAACACTGGGATAAGTGCATTAGTGTAGCAGGGGAATATACAGAGAAATAAAGGGAGATTTTACTCTCATAAATGTGTTCTGTTATTCTGTACAATCAAAAGTCCCGGTTTGACTTGAACACCTCTCGTACATATAAAAATGCAACCGCAAGACTTAAAACTCCTTGACATGACACACTCATGATTTTTTTCTTGTGTACCTATGGCTCACATGATATATTCCTTACATACATCACTTATATACCGGACATACGATCGGCCATGTTTGCAAACGGAAACATTCAACTGGAGTAATTTATCAAAAAAAAAAAAAAGTTTCACAAACTTTTTCTTTGTGCTTGCGCTCATACGTAAAGTGGCAGCGACGCCCACAAAACACCATATAAGGTCAAGTGAACAGCCAGCGAGGAGCACAAAATGAACAATCACGGTCAATCGCTTCACTCAATTCTTGACTCACTTTCATGCAGAAAAATATATATTTATTGACACATAATATTCATATGTAAATCTTTCATCAGCTGAGGCATTTGTTTACTGGCTAACACTGACCGAGAGAACATTTTTAAATCCATACACAGCTAATGATAAACTAAGACTTCATCTAAACCAGCGAAACACAACAACACTATTGAAGTTCTGCACTGTTGAATTCTTCAATCGGATTGGTTCCAAAGTTCCACTTTTATTCAGTTGTACTACAAGTCTAAGGGGAATAAAACACTTCTTGAAATGCTTCAAGTCTTTTTGTGTCTACGATGCCGTCTCCTGTCTGGACATGCAAAGGAAAAGACACATCACTACGTATTTAGGGCTGTACATGACAATGTCCTTGGTCATCTCACTGCTGAGAGTTTCTACATTTCTAATGCATGGTTCCCCCCCCCCCCGTCCCCCCCAACATGATCAAATTCCTTACTTCTCATGTCCGACTGCAAATCTGCGAAAACCATACAGACGAGTATCTCTGGACTCACCCTAAATCGTACAGCTTCTCATTTTAAACGGATTTCCGGGTATGTAAGCTATGAGAAAAAAATTACGCAAAACGAACAGCATGGGTTAATACATTTTTAACAGTTATTTTTAAATAGGTTCGACTTTTACTGCCAGTTAATCGATTAATCATTAATCATTAACATCCCTGGTTTGTAAGAATCCCGGTTAATGTGAGGTACGACAAGATACGGTGCGACTTTCCACAGCCTGGTATTCGTGCTACAGAGCGTTAAATTCACACATCTGATCGGTCACACTATTTTTTTTTTTTTCAGTAATGACAGCTTGGTTTTCTTTCAATCATTTCCTTTAGATATTTATATTAGAAATATCACACACTTTGGGTGTCAGATCACCGAACCATAGCTTGACCATTAATTCAGTTCAATTTGTTTTCAATCTGATTCAACACCACTGAAGTTGGTCTCGAGCTGCTATTTCTTACAGTTTTTGAAGTATTAAAAAGTACTAAAAGTACTAAAAGTGTTTCTAATGATCATTGAAACACTGTAATTGTGATGTTGACTGTTTAAATGTCATGTCAATATTTTCTTTTCCTTCTTTAATCTTCTACTCCACACTACGTTCCAGGAGAGGGCAGTATGGCACCAGCCTCCCATAAGCTCCCATAAAAAGTTTTTAATCATTCAGAACTAACGAGTCAATTATTTGAATCAACCAACATAAGAAAAGATCACAGTAGAATAAAAATAGGATGTTCAAATTGGAAAAAGTCCCAAATTGCACTCTTGAGTAACTATTATTGAAAATAACTCGAACCGAGTTTCCAATTACAGTTAGTTTGGGGATTCTGAAAATCTCATCACCTACTGAAAGCGCTGGTGTTCATACGAGTCGTTGAATACTTTTGAAGCACAGGTCATGACAACAATCGAGATGAAGGCAGAAAGCTTAACAGGGGGACAAAAATCAGTGTCTGAGGTTTGAGCGTAAAAAACTCGTACCAGACGTACCTCCTAACTGGTTTCTGTATAGAACCAGTTAAATCCGACACTGAACCGTGGATTCTTTTTCTATAATAATCTATAACAATCTGGTCAGTGCAAGAAATATCTCTTTGGATTTTAATCACTTAATGTGTTACATATATATTTATTTTACTGACACGATAAAATGTTACATGGGAGGAAAAAAAAATTCACTCAAGACATGACAGCAGACGTGAAATATGGAAATGGCAATTAGCCTAATCTACACGTCTTTGGAGTGTTGGAGGAAACCATAGTACTCGGAGGAAACCCGCAAAACACAGGGGAGAACATGCAAACTCCTCGAACACAGACTGGATGCGTGAATCAAACCCTCGACCCTGGAGATGCGAGGCCACAGCGCTAACCGCAACACAACCGTTCCGCCAAGCTGCATCATACGCGAGACGTGAATTTCGAAACCTATAAACCCAGAAATACTTGCCTATGAGTTCAGCGGGATTCTTCTGTATGAAGCTCTCGCATATCCTGAGGAACGCATCCATCGTCTCTTTGGAGGGACACTCACCGTGTCTGTATGAGAAGAGAGAAGAATGCTTTACTGAATGGACTAGAAATAATTTTATCGTGCTGTGTGTGTGTAAATTTCTAAAATGAAAATAAAAAATCTCTTTAGTGATAAGATATATACAAACTATGACTGAAAGTACTTTTAATTAATGAAGCTAAACAGGTTTAGGTTAATACTGCATACTTTTTTTTTTTATACTAAAGACATTGATTACTTACCCTTTACACTGAAGTTTAATGTATTTGATCCCTTCTTTTTCGATATCTGTTCGGTCGTAAAAGCGCGTCGTGTTCGTCAGATCGATCAGCAAGCCCATCTTGACCTGGAGACAAAAAAAAGGAGAAAGGTTTTGTTTCTTTTTTTGCATGTTGTGTAACACTGTGCCATTTTACAGTATGGTCCTATCTCAGGTGTGTTCACACTGAAAATTCTTGCAACCCGCGAGCTCACTTTTGAGACATTGGAGGCGTCTGAGGCGGTAAAACATCGCCATGTCTTTATAATCCAACATGTAAACTATATAACTGTCCTACGGAGGGACAGAGACACTGTAAGTGCTTCTCAGTTAAATATTAAACTAAGCATTTGATGTTAATTTGTATTGTTTAAATGATGCACCTGGTTTTTAAGTGAGAAAACTAATGTTATTAGGAACGGGCTACATTTAATTCATCATTAAACCTTTAAAATTGAGGTTCAAAATTGGGTGAAAATGTAAATATATATATATTGCGACACTTATAGAATTAAATCGCCACCCAAGAATCGTGATAATATCATATGAACTGTCAAATCCGATTGGTCAGAAGGTGGTGGAACTGATAGCAGAGTAGCTCTTATTACACAGACGCCTTCATTCTAATCCCTTATCATTTCTAAGGTAACAGTTCGTTCACATAAAGGGGTGAATCTAATAATAATGAAAAAAAATAAACTAATAAAATAAAATAAACATTTTTACTTTTCTTAACACACTAATAAGAGAAAGTTAAAAAGAGCAGCCGGTGAAGGAACGACTATTCACAAGCTGTTAGTTGTTTAATAAATAAGAACTACAAACTCAACACTAAAAATACTACAAACTTAAAGGAAGGTATTGCATAGACAGCGACCGAAACCAGAATTTATAATTACGGTCATAACCGTAACTGGCCCTGTTACTGCAGTGTCACTTTCAGCCATAACCGAAACCAACTTGTAAATGTGTGCATCGGCTGTAACCAAAACCAAACATCAGCTTACATCAGATTTAATACAGCATTAAACTTTTAAGAAAGCATTGTCCAAACATGCCAAAGCATCCTGTGCTAAACGTCGCCAACTATAACCAAACGAACGCCAAAAATAACAGCTTTTCAGCATTCTCGTCGCAGCGGCATTAACCTGTCCTGCTCGCTCTCGAAAACAAGTACTCGCTGACTGGAGCAAATTAATTTTTTCAGGCTGAAGTAATTAATTTTTCCACAGTCAGGTCATGGCGCCAACACCTTGCAGGACTGAAACCGCTGCCAGTTGCAGCAACTTACTTACGAAGCTGAAAACCACGGAGATGATTACAGCTGCAAACCGAAAAGAGACAAAACTACATAATGATGTCAGCTTTGGCGCTGAAATCTAATTTCAGTCTGACTTTTCTACTTTGGGGAAAAACTGTTTCACACATTTGCTGAATCCGTTCATCGACAATAATTCGATGTGGAATGGAGAGCGCCAACCACACATTCACAGATGTCCTGCACAAACACATACCTTCAGACTTTTAAGATAGTTGGACAGCATGCTCGGATGGAATCTGTTCTCCTCGGGGACCATGTCGTCATATCTGGGACCCAACATGGTTTTCATTGGTAGGAATTTACCTGCGTGATGAAACAGATAGAGATCGACATTTGAAGATGGAATTGAATTAATTAATTCCAGCCTGGACGTTACATTTCTAATATAGATTATGACTCTCTCGCTCTCTCTACATCAGTGCTTGTTAGAAAATCTTTCATCCCAAAGAATATAATCTATAAACAATGCAGCTGGAGAAAGAAAAAGAAAGAAAAAAAAACACCTGCCTCCTTGTTGTTTATTATGGGTAGAAAGGCAAATTCATGAAGGTGTAACGACTTTTTCACTAATCTAATCGTTTAAGTCCAGTCTGAAAAACTGTGCCGTCTTTCATTGACCCTCCCCGAGATATTAAACACACCCTGTTTTTGTTTTTTTTAAAAACAAGCTGTTAAAAAAAAAAAAAAAAGCATTTAAACTCTTAAAAGCATTTAAACTACTATGCAAAAGTCTTAGGCATCCTTTGTTTTTTGCTGGTACAAACTTTTGTTATACATGTGTATTTTATGACTTCATTATTATTGTATTTCCAAACATTAGAAAGCCAGCGAAAAAGAATCTTAAGGAAAATTTGCAAGCCAGAAAAGAAAACTTTTCCAAAAAAAAATAAATAAATAAAAGAAGAAGGGAAGCGTCTGAGTTTTGCATGCATGAAAAAGAAGCAGGTGTGACAAAATCCTCAGAGGGACTGTGAGCTGTGGGAATGTTTCTGCTCACGTGTCAAAACATTATATGGCTGTGAGCAAGTAAACACACATTATCTGATCAGCCTCAGGGGTGAATAGGAAAGCTTGAAACTTAAATCGGTATGATTTCCATAGAAATGAAGGAATACAATAGTACCGCAACATACGAACACCTTGCATCACAAATTTTCGCCTTAACTAATGAAAATTTGCAAGAAATTTGCCTCGGCGTGCAAAGCATTTTGGCATACGAGCAAATAAACCGAGCCAAAACAAGCAGCGGCTAAATTGCACGTACGTCTGAGAGCCAGACAAAGCGAAGCGAGTTTGCAATTTTTTTTTACATTTTGTCCAAGATTTAACGATGCACATGGGTCAGAAGAAAGTTATCAAGGAAAGTTATCAGTTTAATTTTTAAAGCAGCTGGTGCCAAGAGGAATCATAAATTAAAATTAAGTGAGGTTTAATGTCTATTTATTTCATATACATGTCTTTTCTAAATGTTTTGACATTTTGTCTATGCAAAAATATGATTATATTGTTGGAAATTGGCAATATTGGTAACATTTTTGTGTGGCTGGAACAGATTATCTGAATTTACCATGGACCCTCACCATACAAATTTAATCCGGAGGCAAGTTCGTAACTCGAAATGTTTGTATAGCAGAGCGCATTTTGCCATGGAAAACATTGCCAGCCACACAAAAATGTTACCAAGAATTACAAATTTCCAACACTTGAAAACAATCCAAACATTTAGACGAGACATATTAATATTAATTAAAGAAAATACTAAATAAAGAGACATTATACCTCACTTAACCTTTAATCATGATGTGATTTTTTTCTTGCCATATGGAAATAGTACCATCAAAACTATGACAAGTTCCAGACAATAAGAACACAAAACACCAAAATCACTGATGACTTTTATTTATTTTATTTTTTTTTCACTGAAAGTGTCTCCTGTTTTTTCTTGGTACAATCCTTGTTAACTTTCTTTGGACTCACGGTGCTATATCCTCAATAAACCTTACACCAAACAAACACTTTTCTCCACTCACGCAAACAAGTTTTGACCGTGAAACCATAAGTGCGTCAAAATCCAGGCAAACTTTTGGTTCGTAATTAAAAACTCGCAAGTTCGTATGAGGAGGGTCCGTTATACATGATTTCCTATGGGAAAACGCAGTACGTTTTGCAGAGCACCGGAATATTCCGGCAGATTAAACACTATAGAGCAGGTGGAACCATTCCTCACGTGCCAAAACGTTATACAGCTTGTGGGCACGTAAACACACGTAAACACTGTGAAGAAACCAATCCAAACCGAATAGGGCTCTGGAAAGGGACGGTTAGCCACGCCCCCTCGCGAGGTTGCGATTGGCTAGGAAAGGGGGAAAAACAGAAAAATCAGAGAGGAGGAACTGGGGCAAGGGGGCGGGGCTTCCGTGAAACGTTTAAAATATTAATAGAGATTGTAATGTATAAACTTATTTATTAAACTTATAACTCATTTGTGTACACCGTGGCTCATGAGTAAGGAGTCGCTAGCTCAGGCTTGTGGCGCGCTGAGGCTAGGCTAAGCGGCTAACATGCTAACACTCGGACTGTGAGTGCTGTGTATTAGCCTCGCTCCTGTATGTATTAATAATCCTTACACACGGACACAGAGCACTCGCCACGCAGTAATAAACCCTGTTGAGCTCTCGGTAGAGCTGTGCTAATGCTACACGGGCAGCAGGCTAGCTCAGCGCAGCTAAACAACACAAGAGACGCTCACCAGCTACAGGTTGTCCTCTCCTGGGACAGTTTAGCCATCGAGGAGGTGGTCCTCCGTGCGCCATGCTCTCTGATACAAGAGAACTTCCTCTGTGTGTGTGTGTCTCTCTCCCTCTGCCCTGGCGTTAAGCCTCCTCCGGAGGTGAGCTCTCCAGCCCCGGGGCTGCTGCTACTGCTCTGCCGCTCTGCTCCTCTCGGGCTCTGAACTACAGCTCACACCACCGTCTCAGTGTCCTCCTTACAGCTCCCGGTCCATGTCTCCAGCTCTGTCCTGTACTCATACACCAGTGCTTTCAAGGAAATAAACAAACACCACGCTGAATCACTCACTCATTCACTCGCTCAAGGAGCCATAATAATAAGAA
>JAQMYI010000012.1:31569358-31581007 GCA_030014275.1 Clariallabes melas | reverse complement strand
CGAGCATATATGCATATATATATATATATATATATATATATATATATATAGGCGCAATTTGGGTTTTTACGTCTCTGACATATTGCATAGATACAGTAGAGACAAGAGCTGATATATATATATATATATATATATTATATATATATAAGTTATTTTAATAACAGATTGGATACTTTACTACTAGACTAGAACAGACTTGATCCTGACCCACCCTCCAGCCCAGTAGGTGGCGGTAATGCGATTACGTTGTTTGCCAACCGCCATAAAACACCAATAGATGAAGAAGCTCTCATACCTTTAAAACAAGTGACAAAGTTCTTCACTTTCGTATCATCCAGGAAAAGCTGGTGACAGGACACACACACACACACACACACACAGAGAGAGTTAAAAGATATGATTATGTATTAGCGCCATGACTAAGCTAAAGTCTCTCTAAGTCCACACAGTCCCTGTACTCCACCTGTCCCTGATGATCCAGGTAGTAGAAGTATTCGCGGATCCGCGGCTCAGGACTCTGCCCCTGTGTGTACCCGCACTGCGCTCTCCTAAACACGGCCGGCACCCTGACCCGCATCCGGCCTCTCCACAAACACAGCGCGAGTACTCTCATACCGGCGCGCGCACAGTGGGGTTTAAAATCAGAAAGCCGTTGACTAGATGACTGTTATAAACAGCGCGGTCCGACTCTTATAAAAGTCCGGAGGATTCTGAGGACGCTACACAATAGTTCCACACGCTTTGTAGCGTATAAATTAAACAGCCCACTGATTAAATGTCTAAAACCTATAGCTTTTACAAACATGTTGGACATTATTCTGCATCACATATTTTATTCCCCATTTTTCAGGGCTTACGGTAACTGTGGGTCATTCTACAGGAAGCGTAAAAATCTCCTGAAAAGCATTTGTTCTTTATTCATACCTACAACAACTTCCCTTTTAACTTTAGGAATCCACAAGCTTAATACATTTTTAAAAATATACTCTTAATAACTGGTGGGACGGCATGGTAGCGTAGTGGTTAGTTATCTGTTGAGCCTCCTCCATGTCCTGGCCTCAGGTCTGTGTGCGTGGAGTTTGCATGTTCTCCCCACGCTTGGTGGGTTTCCTCCCACAATCCAAAGACATGCAGATTAGTCTAGGAGATACAGTCTAAAGTGGTACAGATGATGATGAGTGAGTGTAGGTAATAACTGGTGTTCCTTCTGCTCCTGGTAACACCTAGCACGGTAACACAATTACAATTTAGAGAAACCTAACTATTTTCTAAACGGCTTCCTTGTGTAAGACCACTGTTGTTGTTGTTGTTGGTCTTTCAACTGCTCGCCACAGTGGACCATCCAGTCCACACATACTAGCTTGGTCTAAGTTTTATGCCGGAAGCCCTTCCTGACGCAACCCATCCCATTCTTAAATGGGTTATGCAAAAAGAAATCTTGTGACAAATAATTGAATATTAATCTATTAATATGGTAATATTGATTCCTAAAACCCTGTTCCCATAACACCATGACTTACCAGGGTCTGTCAAGGTGGTGACCTGTAGCGATCAGCAGCTGTCCAACTCTTTGACTTTTTAAAACTATAAACCTACACTGTAAACTTTAACCTACATACTCCATGCGCATGTGGCTGGAGGGTTATACGGCTCAGCCCAATAAAATGCCAGATTGCTCAAGGTGCAAACCCTTCAACCACCCAGCTGAGAAACCTGTCCCAGAATTAACCCCGTTCCCACGGTAACCTAACCAGGGTGCACAAGAAGCTCTATATGCTAAAAGGCACTTGATGATTTGATTCCTGAAAAGATGTAGCTTTCAGGTCTTAGCCATACCCACATCTGCACACTGGAGTATTGGATACATTTCCCTGGCAAGTCATCTGGTGTATAGTTCTTTACCACTACGTTGCCGCCACCTTCTGGTCTTGATCTCCCTCATCCTACTTTCAGTTGAAAATCTCGTTCCTCGTTTCATTGCCCTTAAGAAACTCATCTTCCTTCACACTCTTTGCACGTTGCATCACATTACACATTGTCTATGGTGTTTAGTTGTTAATGGGTGGCAGTTTTAAGGCACCCGATGAACGCCAAAAAGTAGGATGGCTTTGACTTTTGCCCAGGATTCCTGTCCTTAGCCTCTGGATTTCTGTGCGTTGTGGCTTGATCATGTCCTTGGACTCCTGCAGAGATTCAAGGAGTGCCTGCTCAGAGGATACCGCAGCTGAAATAAAAAGAAAGTATGCTCTTTTTTTCATGTTCTTAAACCAGGTGAACAAATTTGAGCCATGTCTATAATGCTTTGCCTCCATGTACATGATTTCAAACATGACTATAGTGCATTGTGTGTAGTGTGTGTGTATTATTTCATAAATAATAGCATCCAATAACACTATGTGAGGTGTTTGAACTGGTTGTGTTATCTTTCTCTCTCTCTCTCTTTTTTTTTTTTTAACTTACATTCAACACTGGGGATCCTCTGCTTTTTAAGCCCCATCTGCGTCTCGTGGGACTTTTTCCTCTCCTGACTAAGGTCTTGAGACAACAAGGAAGCCATCTACACACATACAGTAAGCAAAATACATCAAGCTATTTGGTATGACCTTCTGTGAATACCAAATACTTTTTCCCTGACTAGAGATGGCTCAAGCTAAATGTAAGAGTGGATCTCGGGAAAGGAAGTGTTACTAATATTCAATTAAATTCTCTTTATGAATTAAAATGATCAGATCGGCAAGGAAAAAATATCTCTGAGCTGGCAATAGGAAGAAACTTTGAGAGGAACCAGATTTAACAGGGAACCCATCCTCATTTGGAACCCATCCTCATAACCTTCTTGTTACAGGTTGGTGGTGTCCCACAAGGTCCTGTGCTAAGCTCTTTATAGTTTAGAGATGTTACCCTGGTTTGTACCTTTTCTACTTTTTTACAATACACAGATATCTTTATCTGTGCAGCTAGATTTAACACAATCACACAAAAAAACAAGACGTTAAAGTGTTTGAGACGTTACACTGTAGATTACTTTCTTCTCCTAATTCCTGATAAAACTGATGTACTGATTTTGGAAAGATAAGTTGACCTTAAAGCCTGATACCTGATCTTTTGAATCCAAAAGCTACACTTGGTTGCAGGTCAATCCCTTTAACTTCTTAACTGTTTAAGTCAGCTTCAGCTAAAAAAGAATGACTGCGGAACATGACTGAATTATCTCACCTTAACTTTCCTAGGGCATCTTAATCTATAAATGCGTATCCATACTCATACATAATTTTTTTGACATAATCTCCTTGTTTTCAGTACACTTTGTCCATCTGTCAACAACCTTTCGTGTTCCCTCATTTAAAAATGCTTTAGGCTGAACTCTTCTCTTCTTCATCAGAAGTGACTCCTCGTCCTTGTAGGGTTGCTTTCAGGGGACCAAACAGTTGAAAGTCTAATAGAGTGAGATCAGGACTATAGGGAGGATGCTTTAACACCTCAAAACAAAAGTTTTTGCAGAGTGTCAACAGTGTGGGCAAAAATGTGCGGACGTGCATCGTCACGCAAGATCACAACACCCTTGGATATCAGTCCTCTGTGTTTAATCCAAAGGTAAGTCTTCAGCTCTTCAATAAGCGTCCCACTGTAACGAACACTGCTGATTGTTGAAACTTTTTCTCTGATAGTGTTCCAATACTGGATCTTGAGAATCCCAGAAAACCGTAAGCATCAATTTTCCAGCTGATGGTTGACTTTTAAACTTTTTCTCAGTCGGTGATTGAGGATGTTTCTGTTCCATACTCTGCTGTTTACGCTCAGACTCGTAGTGATGAATCCACATCTCCAGTAATGATTCTCTTTAAGAAACCTTCACCTTCCTTACAGTAACGGTCCAAATTTTGTTTGCAGATATCCAAACGCTTCTGTTTATGCTCTATGGTGAGTTGTTTCATCACCAGGTACAGCCTCAGAGCACAAAAAAAACAAATAACTGCACGCTCTTTCATACATTTTCCAAGTGAGGCATCCATTTTTTTGACACTTGCACAGCAGTGACTAGGGAGACAGTAGCTTTGAACGGAAAGCGCTGATAAGAGACCAACAAAAGTTTTAACTTGACTCACCGTCATATTTTAAAGCTTAATAGTTTGAAGAGTTTGAAGTTTCATTGGCAGTTTAAAAAAATAAAAACAACTTGTGAGGTCTGATCACATAAGTGCAATTTAATTCAATCAAAACTCGACTGAATAGTTTTGTTGATAATATACAGTAAAAGATTAGTTCTCTTTACTAACAAATCTTACTAAGCATGTTAGCTATGAACACCTAGGATTAATCGCACCTCATAAAGCACTAGATGTTTTTGTTTTTACTCCGGTGTATATACTGTATAAGCAACTCTATATGGAGATTCTGTACATGTTTTTAAATTCAGATCAGTGTCTAAACCACTGTATATATTTTCCGTAATTAACGTGTAAATGTTTGTTTAAAGAAAAGTCCTCGAATCAGGGAAAATATAACACTGATGATAAATCCTCTGTACCTTCATGATCTTGGCGGGATATGCTTCCTGATTCTTGACCTCCATGGCATCCTGTTTCCTCAGCCGCCTCTCCAGGAACTTCTGCTGCCTGGAGTGCTCCGTCGTGACCTCGGCATCTATTTCATCTGTCACCTAGAGGAGGCATCACACTCAGTCAGGTCTAAGTAAACTGGGATGTGTACATTGAGTGTGTGTGTTTATTTGTATCAATGTGCATGTATATTTGTGTATTCCACTTACATCTGCATTATGGATGTAGCATCTGTTGAGTTTGATGAAGCAATCTTTCAGCATCTTCGGGTGCTGGAGGAAGCTGAAGCCCTGCTGGATGTCATCCTTCATTCTTTCCACCAAAGTCTGTATGTTTCTAACCTGAAGATATGAAGACAGTACACACACTGGCACTTGTAGTTAAATTGGAAAATATTATATATTATTATATATTAATATTGATAATATTATATATAAATATTATTATAACCATATTGCAAAATGGATGCTGAATCCTGGTACTGGAATAGTAGTTTTTGCAAAATTTTGCAGAAAGACAATAAAACATATTTGTTCCTCCTTCAGGTCTCAGGTTCTGCATATCTGACTTTGAATGCATGTGTTACTTCTCAAAGCATCATCATGCAACATGTAATGAACAACGTGCAACATGGACCGCATGTTACAAACATCCCTGAAGAATTTTAAGAATATATTATTATATTATAAATTATTATTAATAATAATTACAGACATTGTGGTGAAACAAACCTTATCTCTCTCCTGGCACAACTCCTGATCCTTTGCAATCAGATTCTTCTTCAGGCCTTCAGTGATTTGCTTGTTTTTGATGATGTTCCTCATCAGCTCAGTCTCAAGCTAAAAGGAAAAAAAAATTTCTCTAATCAGCTACTCATCATCTTCATCATCATCATCATCATCATCATCATCAACAATATGCAGTGCTGTAAAAAAAAGTATTTGCCCCTTACTGATTTTTTTTGTTTGTTTCTGCATGTTTGTCACATTTAAATGACTGAGACCATCAAACTAATTTTAATATTACACAAAGATAACCCGAGTAAATACAAAATGCAGTTTTTAAATGATGATTTCATTTATTAAGGGAAAAAAGCTATCCATACCAGCCTGGAACATGTGTGAAAAAGTAATTGCCCCCTCAACTTAATAAAAGAACTGGTTCTGCCACTCTTGGCGGAAACAACTGCTGTAAAGCATCGCTGTGGAGGAATTTTGGCCTGCTCTTCTTTGCAGAATTGCTTTAATGCAGCCACAATGGAGGGTTTTCAAGCCTCATGAACAACCTGTTTAGGTCATGCCACAGCATCTTATTTGGATTTAAGTCCAAACCACACTAAAACCTTTTTTTCACGCCACTGCACTTATTAAACTCCTCACCTTTTTGATGAGCGTTTTGCTCTCTTCAGCCTTTTTCTGCAGTAGCTCATGTTCCTTCACCAAATTTTTCATTTGATCTCGTTCTTGCCTTGACTGTTTCAACTGCTCTTCCAGCTTGAAAGTTTTCTCCTCATATTCCTTTCTGCACACCTCACGCTGTGTAAGCAGTGACGAGATCTGATTTTTCTGCAGAGACAAAACAAGTCTACTTCTTATCTACTCAACGGAGATCAAAGATGCTCAGGGTATAAATAAGACGTTTGTAGAGATAGCACGAGTCTCACCTGTGTAACAATGGTCTTATTTTGTTCCTCTCTTTCCTTCGTCAGCTCTGCAATTTTATAGACTGCATCCTTATGTTTGTCCTGGATGTTCTTAAGGTCGTCCTTTAGCCTGTGGATGGTCATGTCCGTATTCTTTACCTCTTTGCCGACTTTATCCACCTGCACCAGCTTCCAACAAATACATACATGTGTTATTTACATTGTGAGCGTGTAAATCCAAATACACCATGATTGATAACGACACTTGTGGACAATTGTTCGCTGTTTGTTCAAGCTAAGGCCTAGGTGTAGACAATACTACACTCCTGCCCTGAAACTGTGTGCAGAAAGGAGATGAATTGTTCGAAATAGTTCTCCTCACAACCCTTCATCTCTTGCTGGAAAGTGGTCTGCTGCTGAATAGTAAAGATGGAGGAAATGAAGGAGGAGAAGAATGTGCACACTGTAAATGTACTGATCCCAAGGGAAAGTTGAAACCTTAAATATAAACAGATATTGTGCCTCTGTTTTCTTAGTTTACGCACCCTATCTAATGGAAATCCTAAAATGCATCGAATCCTGACCTGGTCTTGTCCTTTTAGGGCCTCAATCTGCTCCATGTATTCCTGCAACATGTCATCAATCTTCTTCTTGTAGTCCATCTGATTCAGCTCGCTCTCCTGATCTACCTTCAGACACGCCAGCTCGTCCTTAGGTGTGGTATCTATAGGAACCTTAGGCTCTTGTAAAATCTGGTCCTGGATTATTTTTAACAGAAAGAGGTTGTGAAGAACTTGGACATCAGTGCAAAAGATGACACTTTTAGGCATTTTATCTTACAAAATGTATCACCAAAGATTGCATGATCAGCACTATATAAGCGATATCCGTGTGGTACGGTACTGCAGCTGTAGGCTCATGTGCTCCATCAAATATGGCCTGGTTTCCATAGCAACTATTCTCATTTAAGGCCAATATATTGTTTGAAGTACACCAGAAAACCCAGAAGAAACCCACTCATGTTTGGAAGAACGTCCAAACCCGTGTCCCATGAAAAAGCTTTTGCCCTTTTCTGAAATTTGTTATTTGCACATTTGTCACACTTAAATGATTTGGATCATCAAACAAATTTTAATATTACACACATATAACCCGAGTAAATATCAAATGCAGTTTTAAAAGATGATTTAATCTTTCAAGAAGCTGCCCAATCCAACATGGCCCTATGTATACATACATATATTAGCATAATTAGTAGACTTTAGAATTGCCACAGTGCCACTGATGAACTAAATCAGTGGGTCAAAAGACAGATTAAGACAAATTACCATCAGTCAATTAACAGTTAACACACATTTGACCGAATAAAGAACATCTCTCAAATACAGGTTCAGCTATACTGTAGTTCCATCCATCCATTCATCCATCCATCCATCTAGGAACCTCTGTAGTCCAACTAGGGATTACCATGGAGGCCAATGGTAATTACCATTGTATTTAATCCCATTTTACAACTGTGGTAGGATCTCCGGTCAACATTCACACACACGTTAACAAACTACAAGCAATTTGGAAGTGCCAGTTATCCTAATCTGCATGTCATAGGACTGTGGGAGGAAACCTGAGGACCCGGAGGAAAGCCACCAAGCACGGTTAGAACATGCAAACGTTATGCACACAGACCTGGTTACAACAAATGCATATAAATTAATTACGACATATCTGTAGCAGTGAAGTCTGGTTATTCTCTACAGATAAATAAGGTGTTTAAATTGCTGATATACACAACAACAAATTGTACAAGTCTCTTGAACCCAAGACATCACTGGTGGCCATGTCGAGTGTAGCTCAGCACGACTACCGCTAGGGGCGCTAAACTCTCAAATAGGTTACCTGTTTCCTTCGAAAAACTGCGAAAAGTTTTGACATCGCTAACTTTAAACTTTAAAAAAAAATCTTCTTTGTGAATATAATCTGTGATCGTCTGTGTTCATCTCTCACCGACGGTGTGACGTCAGCGCTTCGTTATTTCATAACAGTCGCCTGGAACGATTATTACGTGTCGTTATTGACAGGCGCTTCAAAAAAAAAAAAAAAAAAACGCCATTATGCCGACGAGTGAGTCGACTCATTTCGACACTTTTTGAAATCATGGGTTTTTTTTGTTTGTTTGCGTTTTGTACGTAAACCACAGCCACAGTAACTGCACGTTATTCTTATAAGAAATAAACAAAGCATGAATAATAAAAATTACGTGTTGTTATAGTTATTATTAGTTAAATGACCCCTCAGGAATGAGTCGACTCTTTTTGATTCACTACGGAATTTTGAGTTTAACTGTCAGTTTAAAGATATTACATATTAGCAGTAAGTGTAAGTTTTGGACACATTTGGTAGACAAAGAGGTCCTCGTGTCTGTGGTTAATTTATATGTCGATAATAAAGTTTTTAGTTGGGTTTTAGGTGATGAGTCGATACAACTGTGTCGACTCTTTTGGACTCGAACGCTGTAGTTTGTCTGGTGAAAAAAGAAAAATTCTCCACAGAAGGTTTCCATTGATGATTTTTAACGTGTGTGTGTGTGTGTGTTTTGATTTGAAATCATGTGGTAGATTTTGGAGTGATATATTACACAGCATTTTGCACCACCACTATCATCAAAATAACAATAGTCAAGTTAATTGGGGGATTTAAAAATATATATATTTTATTTAATTGCTTTCTCCAGTACAGTTCTAGAGGCTTGGTGCAACCCTGAAGGATGCAAGGAAGAAGGATTGGTTTTCTGCTGAAAGGAACAATGAAATATTTGAGCAGTCTTCTCCCGCCCTATTAATAACTGAAATAAAAGCTTAAGGTGTATCTTCATGTTATCCTTATTATATTCTATAAAATACTTTGTTTCATCATTAATTTATAAAATTTCATTAAATCATCAAATTTATTAGGTTGTTTTTATTAATATAATACATTAGTTCATAACCTAGTATGCATGGAGTTCAACTTGATCCTTACATGGGGCCTCATTACAGAGTAGCAGCAAGTCAGTTACTTTAAATAATGTCAGAGAGAGAGAGAGAGCGGCCCAGTCAGTGTGAGTAAAGCTGGGTCAGTATCCATGTGCTTTTTCTTGTTTGGTTTCCGGGATATTGTATATGATTTGCGTGTGTTGAGGAGATACCATCAATATGTGGCACAGGCTTGCGCTTTCTAGGAGAGTTGTGATGTCTGCTGATGATCTAGATAGTAGACGTATTCATGAATACACGCCTATGGACCCTGTTCCTACATGCCTTGTGCTCTTGAAAACATGCCATTGTCTTGGCCTGCATCATGCTTCTCCAAAAAATAGCCCAGTTTTATTCATACCAACATGCACAGAGCATGGGTCATGACTTGGTTTGGGGAATTAGAGATGCAATACGGACTGTTGTAAACAAAGTCAGGGGACACTTCTTTAAGCGTCCATCTAAGTCTGCACATTAGTTCAAACACGTTCTGTTGGGTACATTAATCCCAGGCACAAAAATCCTAAGTAATGTACATAAGTACTATATATTGTGGTTACTGCAATAATCGAAAGGATTTTATTTACCCAACATGCTCTGATATGGCTGGTGTTACACTAGATGGTGCTGTTGGCTTCTTTACAGTTAGTATTGAACAAGGCAGTTGTTTTTGTCACTAGGTTTAAGTGCCACATGGCAGTGTTTTGGGAATTTACTGTAGACATACTGTAACATTCAATACTGATAATACAGATTCTAAACAATAGAATCTACACTACATACCTAAACCATAGAATCTACACACTAGATACACTAGACGGCTAAAAGTTTGTGGACGCCTGACCATAAGATTGTTGAACATCATATCTCAGATGTAGTCACCTCCCTTTGCATAGACTCTCCTGGGAAGGCTTGTGGCTTTAGGGTTTGGTGAACATGGGGGCATATAATGAGGTCAGGACCTGATGATTTTGGCTGTGGTTCAGTTCATTATAAAGGTGTTCAGTGGGGTTGTGCAGAAAATTTGAGTTCATCCACTTCGCCCTTGACAAACCATGTTTTCTTGAATTTTGGGGTGCTAGATAAAAAAGGGTTTGGGCCCCTTTGTCCCAGGTTTGGGGAACTGCAATGCTATGTGGAGATTCTATACAATTGGGTTTCCAAACTTTGTGGCAACAATAATAAATAATACAATATATTATAATTAATATATTATGTATGAACAGATTAAGCGAAATATTATTTCCACAATAAAACCCTATGATCCTATGACTTGTTTCTTTTAGACAAAAATTACAATCTAATTTTTAAATATATTTTTTAAAAACAGTTTTGTGGAAATGGACGTTGATAAGAGACATCCAACTAGACACTCTGTACAATCATGGTAAGCAGAAAAGCATCTCAGAATGCATTTGTCTTCAAACCATGAGGCAGATACGGTAGGCAGCCATGTCAGGTTCCTCTCATGCCAGAAATTAACAGGAAAATGACATTATCGAGTGTGCTGATTTGGCTAAAACTATTATTTCATTGTATTAGTACATCTTATGTAGCCTAAAATAAAATATGTTAATTACGCTACAGAGCCAAAAGTATGTGGCTTAAACGTGTTCCTGTGAGCCCCATGATTCGCTAAGGCGGGTGTGAAAGAACTCGTGTATTACCTTGCTGTTACCTGACTGTGTTAGTAGGACTGCAAGGTATTCCCAGAACTATCCGGGATCTATTTGGGGACATCAGCATGACCCATTAAAGCAGGCCCAGACATCTTCAGAATTAGTCTCACACTATGGATGTCTTCAAGATGACCCAAAGACCTCTTAAGACCTAGCCAGTGTTCCTGATGGGAATATTTCTGTCAGTAGCCTTAAAGGTGCAATTAGATATAATTTGTCAAAATCTTTAATGGATCAAAATAATTTTTTTTTAAAGATTTCTTGAACCCACACAAAAAAAAAAAACACACAAAGCTGCTCTCCCAGAACAGGGGTTTAAATCAGAAATAACACTCTCACCAGAGTCAGCATTAGCAATAACAGTAGTGCCATAACATCACTTTTAAGCTGAGTCAGACATTAGACTGCTCAAAATTATAATGCGAGTTAGGATGCCATAAACATAATCATGGCTGTTCGTCCACAGACGCTTTTTGGAAGACTCACACTCTGAAGGCAAATAAATCAGAAATCAATAAGATAATAAAAAGACATTAACATTCTGCATACCATCCAGCTGTATTAGTGTTAGCCCACAACACAACAAGTCAATTGTTGTGATATGTTATAAACATAAACACATATATGATTTATGAATATGACTTATGCATATTTGTGTACACTTTTTTTCAACTTACCCTGGAGGGGTGCCAATCCATCACAGGGCACACACACACACACACACACACACACACACACACACACACACACACACACACACA
>JAQMYI010000012.1:31553856-31567831 GCA_030014275.1 Clariallabes melas | reverse complement strand
ACGCAGACACTCACACACACACACACACACACACTCTCGTTAAACACTCACTTCCATATATGTACACACACACATTCTCATACACAGATACACTCTCATATATATATATATATATATGTACACACACACACACACACACACACACACACACACACACACACACACACAGAGTATAAAAGGACATTCACTCTACACACCCTATGTGGAGTTTGAGCTCCTGTAGGGACGAGTATCATCAGGACCTCCTGATATGATATTATCATGATACAATTCTGTAAATTATATAACCATTATATTTATTTTATATAATATATAATTATAAAACCATTATATAAACATTAGATTATTTTCAGATTTCTAGGATTTGCTAATGTTTGAATAGTTTAGAGCTCCACCTGCAGGATTATGGAAGAACTGCAACATTTTAAAACCTCAAATGTAAACCTATATAAAACAGAATATAATTTAAAAAATGATTACAGAGTCAGTGTGAATGAACCGCCACACAACATAACCACAATACATAACTCAATCTATTTTTCCCAGCCCTAGTGCTCTATGGGAGATTCTGCTGCTTGTCTCCAGGCCTTACTGTACATATACTGTACATTTCACCATCACTGTACTGATCTGAATACTTGTCATAAGTATTGTAATTAAAAACACTTTACATATAATTTCATTTTAAAAAAGTCACAAACGTAAACACTTTGAGAGTCTGATTTTAGGTTTTATTGATGAATCATATATTACACAATCTATATTATTTCAATGTTATCTTTGTATTTCGCATATTGGAGGACCAGAAACTTTCTGTACGTCTGTCTGGATTATTGAGGACCATTATGTTAATTAACATGTCCAAATCTTCACGAAACACAAACAAACCACATGGCGTGTCTTACTCCAAAAAAAGCTATGTAACATTTGAAATCTTCAGAGACGTATATGGACAGATCAGTGTAAGTTTATTCATCCTGCAGGAGGATTTAAACCAGTTTGTCTCATATGTTCTGAAACTGTGATGATAATTAATGCAGTAATGTAAAGCGGCACTATGAGATAAAACACGGGTAAAAAAGACAGACAGACATGTACGTGGGCTTCAACCTGAAATAATAATAATAATAATAATAATAATAATAATAATAATATCACTGATTACATTAAAGCATTAATTAAAGCTTTAATTTTTTTTAACCATTTCTAGTATTACTCTATTATTATTATTATTATTATTATTATTATTATTATAAACATTTGCGCTTCAAACGTCGGCGTTGGAACCGGTGCCATGGCAACCCGCCGGCCAGCTCTATCCATCCATCCATCCATCCACAGGAGCGCAAGATGACGTCAGGTTGTCGGTGGTGACGGAGACGCGCGGGCAGAGATACAGCGCGTGCTCCGGATAGCTGTACACTGCGGTGACGGAGCGCGGTTCAGCACCATGACAGACGCGCCGCGGATTATTACCTCCTCTGGATTATTCTTCTTATTATTATTACTATTATAATAACAGGCGAAAGGGGGGAGAAAAAGGGACCGGAGACCATGGCGGAGAGGTGGGTGAACTAACACACCAGTGCCGCATTTTGCACGCGCTAGATCGGATTGAGGAGGTTGGGGATGAGTGTGATGTCGATGTCTAGCAGTGACATATCTATCCATCGATCTATTTATCTCTCTATATATGTATATCTATATATTATACATCCATGCATTCATCCATCCATCCATCCATGCATGCACGCACGCATCTCCATGCATCCACCCTGGGTGAGACGCGACTCCACCACCGCAGCATTTCACCCTCACCCTCACCCTTATCCTCATATCCTCATCCTTATCAGATCTGAGGGCAGTAATTAAGTTAACGCGGTGGGTGGGGATCAGACTATCGCACCGCACATCACATCCCGCATCCATGCGTTACAAACATCATGATCATCTCTCTCTCTCTCTCTCTCTCTCTCTGTGCATCCTCCACACCCATAGCCACATCTCAAGGATATCCTGACATGAGCTTCATTGTTCATTGGATAATCATGATTTGAGCATTTGAACATCTCCTAGGGCGCGTGCGCGCGCGCGATCCCGACACAGGGGGAGAACAGGGGAGAGAGAGAGAGAGAGAGAGAGACATGCTCAGGGCAGGATCAGTGGACATGGAGACAACCTGCAAGCACGACATCACATACAGTATAAATCATGCAGTCAGTCATATCATCTTATAATGATATCTCTTGTTTCAAACTGCTCATTGTTGCATAGCATTTAATATGAGAGCTGTTATATATTGTTTTCTTTAATCCTCTTATATATAGTACAAAGTACCTTTTGGCCTTAGGTTACAATTTTCCTGCTATCGATAAGATGCATTATACAGTATACTGTAGGAAGCCTTATACACTGCACTGCGTTCACGTCAGTGAGGGTGGCTAACATCTGCTCAAGTTAGGCAGACCTTGGGTGTGTGTGTGCATGTGTGTGTGTGTGCATGTATGGATTGAAACAGCTGCATGGGTGGATCTGTTTTCACATATGCTGTGTATCTCACCATAGCATATCATACTGTAGTACTACTGTATCATGCCGTAAGTCCCGTAAGGAAGGTGTTTTTATTTATTTATTATTATTATTGCAGGCACAATGTGGCTTAAAATTACAAGGAGGGCTAATTACAGACAAATGCCCAGGTAGACCTGTAGAATCACTCCTAGCAGTGCCTGTTTATCGACCCGTACATTTGATCTTCTTCAACGTTAAACTGCTCCAACCGTGATAAAATGGACGTCTGTCTGGATTATGGGTTCAGACATCGTATTTAAACCCGTATTATTAAAGAACTAAACAGCACCCTACAGCAGCGAGGACGGTTAGCCTGACATGCTTTTTTGCTCCCAGTAGGCGAGGGCTAATGAGTGCTTTGATACACTTGCAGGTCATGGAAGATGGCAGCCGCTAACATGCCTGCATGGAAATGTGTGTCACTTTTTAAAGAGCGTGTGTTTGAAAATAACCCCAGTTTATCCCGGTCATGGGATATGGACGCTCAGGGTTGGTTCAGGCTTTATAAAGAGAGTGCTCTTTGCCGGACCCGTGCTTTTATGTACCAACTTGTGTTTGTCTATTTGCAGAGCATAAAATACTACCCAGTTCATGTGCATGCTTGCATTTACAATAGATCAGGAGGTTTATAATGGACAACCTCTCAGACATGTACATATTTATTCTACATTGTTTAGTCGAAATTTAAAAGGTTTGTTTTTTAAGAAGAATGAAAAAATCTTATTCATTATTGCATCAACTCACTTCCTCAATTCTTTAGCCTTTCCTTGTAACAATAGATCAATCATTTTTTTAAGATTAATAACTATTAATGTTTTTGTGCTCAATGTGATGTTGCTTCTAATATATTGTAAATACAATCAACATTTACAGAAGACTTAAAGCACAGTATGAATGGTGCAAACGTACATCCGCGAATGACGATCCTGGCATGGAGTGGCTTTTTTTAGTACACTGCAGTCGTTTCCGTTAACATTCAGCGAGTGGAACATCTGATCCTTGAAAATCAAAGACGCATCTGTCTGTCTACACTCAACCATTCACAAGCACCACTTGCACGTTACAGGAACTCGGCTGGGAGTTATTGCCACATCCCCCATACAGTCGCTCCAAGTCATTCCCACAAGTTTAGAGGTTCCTGGGAGGCCAGAGTTTTAGAAGTGAAGCAAGCAGTCTGACCAAGGCTATAGCGTACTAAGAAAAATGCGCCGGGATAAGTGCATTCGTGTAGCAGGGGATTATGTAGAGAAATAACGGTAGTTTTTACTCTCGTAACTGTGTTCTCTTATTCTGGACAATTAAAAGTCCTGGTTTGACTGGAACACCTCTCGTTGACTTGACTAAACGATTCCTACAGAACACAATCTAAACAAGTGAATAACTCGTAATAAGCTTTGGGTTTCTGCTTGTAGAATGGTAAATGTACTTTACAAGGATATAGATATATAGGAAGGTTAAGACATAACTGAAGACAAAGACAGAATAATGACATAAAGAAAGAATGATTTTGGTGACTTTGACTATCAGTACAGTTACCTTCATGAAGGTTTTTTTTTTTTCGCGCTTAATTATGTAGCAGCATATGATCACTGGTGTGTATTGTTCAATATTAGCAAGGTCAGTCATGCTTAAAAATGAAATGCCCAAAGGCAAGTTGGATAGGTAATCCATGTAGCATTTGTTCAGTACATTTGGGGAGAAATAAGGGAAGTTATTTGATTTTGATAAGCGTTTACACAAGGTTTGTGACCAGGAACGAAGGACAAGTGGAGGACAACTTCCTAGATTAGAAACATAATGAAGTTTCAGGCAGATGTACCTCATTTACTAACCTGTCATTTATTATATATATATTTTTAAAAGGTTGTCCTTTCTCACCATCTGTCCTTTCCTTCGTAAGTTGTGGCTCGAACGGAACGCGCACATGCTCTGCATTTCTCGATGCTGGTTTAATCAAGATTGACAGATATATGTCATTGCATCATCTTTCCACAATGTATCTGGGATCGTCCTTTCTCATCGCCCTTACGTGTTTAAATCCCCACATCTTCTTCACTATGTAGAGTTTCATTTATCATATTTTATATGATATTTTTTTTCTCTATTTTTTTTAGTTATTACTATGCGCCTAGAGGCTCATGATCTCATGATGCCTTCTTGTATCATTCTATAGCTGAGCCTGAGGCTTGGCCAGAGAAAAACGATAAAATATAAGAGGAAAATATATCCAGGGAGAGCAGGTGATCATCCCAAGATAAAAAACGCGCTTAGACCGCTCTTTACATTTTTGCAGTCCTGTCACATAGACCGAGTTCTATACAGGGTTCGGTAATGTTTCAGTCAAAAGCCAGCACCTTTTGAGATGAAAAATGGTGTTTCGACTAAAGTGAGAAGGATAGCGATAACGAGCTAGGGAAGGTAAAGAAGACAGGAAAGACGTGGAAGAGTAACAGAGAGTACTAGAGAAGGAGATAAGAAAAAATGAAATCCTCATCATTTTTTTGTGTGTGTCTATATATGTGGATTCATGTATGTGTGTGTGTGTGTGTGTGTGTGTGGATGTATTTCTGGCGCTACAGACGTAGTGTATGAGGGTCATGGATTTGCACAGACCATGGTTGCTAGGATACTGTTAAAAGGATGCCTTTTTCTGGTGAAGGGAATTTCATTGGTGGTGACGAGTGCAAAGCTGGCTTGAGTCATAGGTCACACACTGGTGGAGGGTGATTCATGTCTGTATTAACATGCTCATTTACTGTAGGGCCTCGTACACACCGATCTGTCTGTGCGCGAGAGCCAAAGCAAAATTGTGTGTAAGCACAATATGGATCATGATAAGGCTTTGCGGAACTGATGATCCTTGCCGAAGGCATCTTTCCAACAAGGAGAGGTTTCGTTTTGGATTAATCTGCTGCGGTTACTGGTTTTATGTTGGTCAGGGTCGCTGTGGTTTAAATTGTAGATGGTACAAAATACTGCAGTGTAAGTGGGTGGGAGTGGAGTTGGTCAGGAGTGTCTGTGGAAGCGGACGGTTCCTTCGTGAGTGGGCGGGAGTGGGATTAAAAATAGTCCTGGCTTTCAAAAAAATAAAAAATTAAAAGATCTTTTAACAAGTGAAAATATCAGTTGAATATAGACAGATATGTTTAGTATTTCTCAATACAGTACAGTGTTACAATAAATCTACTGGAAAACAAAACATATTTTACCATGTACATGTGTCTCTATGTATATGTATATATACAGTATGTATACGTGGTATATGTATTCTATGGTATTATGGACCACATACCATGATACTGTCATGTACCATAATGATAATATTCATATGTTAATCTCTGTGATGCCAATTTACATGTATAGTGGTTAGCACTGTCGCCTTGCACCGCCAGGGTCAGGGTTCGATCCCCGTCTCGGGTCTGTGTGCATGGAGTTTGCATGTTCTCACCCAATAAGTACCAGGATATTCACCAAAAGTATTATGGTACACACCCTGGTCAGACATATAGTATGGTGCCTACTATGTTAATGTCTGAAGTACCATGCTAATACTGTGATATGTTATGTACTATAGCTTACCCTGGTCAAATTGTTCATGGGAAACATCTGGATTCCTATATATTATCTTTTTCTTCAGTGTCATTTCAAACTATCAAGTCTGTATTCTAAATATTTCATTCTAATGCTAGTGTTTCTGCAGCCAGTAAGTGCGCACTATTATTAGGTCACAGCTTTAGTGTGCTCTTGAGTGAACATAACAGCTCTAATAAAAGCAGTATGTCGTGGAATAGCCCAGTCAGTCTCCTGGGCGAGTTCGCTACGCAGTGTGTTAGGTCTCCGCGATCAGCTGCGTCAGTGTCGTCTTTTATGAGTTTTGGTTTTTTATCCCCCAGAGGTATGAGAAACCCGTGTCTGCCATTTGCTTCACGCTCTATTGAGGGACTGCAGCATCACAGGCAGATAATAAAGAGTCAGGATTATTTCCCTAGCTGTCGAGTCATGTTTCCTGTGTTGCTCCCGGCATCGTGCTGTGTGCAAGTGTTTGCTAAGGATTAGCATGGTGGCAAACGATTCAGGCATCGATCAGGTCCATCATCCGCCTGACAAATCTGTTCAAATGCAAGTGAATTTAGGGTGAATGCAGTCTTATGTTTAAGAGCAATAATGGACAGACTCCCATTGCGTAAAATGTATTTGTATTAGTATTAGTACTGTATTATAATAAGGTGATTGTTGAGCGGCCAGACGCTACGGTCAAAACTGATTCTTGTAACTGTTGTCGATTAGGGTTTTAAAAAATTCCAACCCACTATTACGCACAATTACATTTTTTTGCTTGTTTAAGAAAGAGATCATGTTTCATGTGTCAGGTTTGGCGACATTTTTTTCTTTAATTTGATTCAAATCATTCCAATCAGAGATTCCAACTTAACCGTTTACATGGACGCAGACCGGATAAGATTTAATCAGAGTAATCAAAGCATTTCATCAGAATAGAACTTGTTTTGACGTGCAAAGTGGTTATGGATGCTGTGAAGTGTTTAATCTGATAGAAGAAGAAGTATTTTTCTTTTATAATCAACTTAGACGTCAGGTTTAGGCTGCCTAGCTTTTCCGGTAAATCCCGCCCTTTGTGTTAGATGTGAAGCCAATCAATGTCCTTCTTTAGCAAGACCGGGCCGGATCGGATCAGACTGTTCCGCATGATGATTTTTTAAATTCTGCATTGTTGGTCTTTTGGCTGCTCCCTCATCGAAGGGTCATTATACAGCGGACCATCTGATCCACCCACCAACTTTGCACAGGTTTCACGCCAGATGCCTTTGCTGACGCAACCCTCCCATTTTATTCAGGCTTGGGACCGGCACTGCATCCAGTGGCTGGGGGTTTGGACATTGGGTTGGGATTCGAACCCGGGCCTTTAGCGTGGTAGGCGAGAAACCTACGACTGAGTCACCAATGCTCACGGTGGAATATTAGGGTCTATGTAAACACACCTACTGATTGAATGGTAAATACGCTGTATTACCAAAAGTATGTGCTCCCCCAACTATCACACTTATGTACACACCTTGTTGAACATCCCATTCCGGATTGAGTCATCTTTCGCTGTTATAATACCCTCCACTCTATTGGGAAGGCTATCCGCTAGATTCTTGGGATTTGTGTTCATTCAATTCAGTTACAAGAGCATTAGTAAGGTCAGGTATTGATGTTAAGTAAAGAGACCTGGGGTGAAGTTCTCGTGGCGTTCCAGTTGATCTCAGTGATGTTCACTGTGGTTGAGATCAGAGGTTTTTTGAGTTCTTCAACTCCATGTCTTTATGTGCAGGTGGTCACTGGCATACTGGGACACTTAGTTCCAGTGATACAAAACAGTCTATACAATTGTGTACACCATGTATGTGTGTGATGGCCGGGTGTCCACATACTTTTGGTTACCTAGTGTGTTTGGGTTCGTACGAATCACTCATGTTGAAAGTATTTAGTGTAAAATCATTAAGCAGTCAGCCACAATATTCATTACATCCTTAGAAATTTATTCTTTAAAAAATTGTAAAGTGGTAAGGGATCAGATGCGCGATTCATACACACCTTTGTCTTGATGTTTAGACATCAGCACACTTAACATCTCTAAAGAAATCGTGTAGGAGCCAGAAGACTTGAAGGCAGACAAAGCTTCACACTCGGCTCCGTCGTCTTTGTGCAGCAACACTCGAAACACCTGCTACACAGTGTTTAGATTCATCAAGATGTAGTCGTGTGCTTATTTAGTTTTTTCCCCCCACAAAAAAAAAAAAAAAAAAGTCTATTTCATGCTTCGTGGTCTGAAATTTGTCAAAGGGATCCATGATTGATCCGTTATTGCGAAGAGCCTGTGGCGCTTTTAATCAAAATACATAAGAGCGTGGCAGTAGACACGACAGAATGAATTCTGATGATACAAGTAACACACACACACACACACACACACAATACACGGCTCAGAGTGTCTCAATTGCCTGTGTGGTTTAGTGCCAAAATCCTGATTTCTATATTCACACTTTAAATGATAGATAAAGCATTTACTAGTAACTTCTACTCATTAAAGAGAGACTGGCAAGTGCTATATACAGTATCGCTTTTCCAAAACTAGATCTCCCAGCAGTTCACGCGTCAAGCTCAGCCTCAAATCTGTGCAGAATGCCAAGGATTTTTCGTCTTCATTCTCACACCACAGCGTGGCGGAGGAGTAGGAGGTGGGAAACAGACACGAACAGGCATCCTCCTGCTTGTAAAGCACCATCCAGTAAAGGCATCTGAAAAAGCGTCCTAATCGGACTAATGTAACAACCTCTATTAATTCGCACCGATGCGACGTGGCTGTTTGAAGTCTGCTCGTCGTTCCAAGCTGCGCAGTTGGATTTTTGGACACATGCGCAAAGCAGATGGTCACCATTTTTAGGTCTCTGGAATGCCTCGTCGGAGCCAGACATGACGAACATTTGTCACATCTGTCACGCAACAGATCTTTAGATATTGTTTTCTCAATGCACATTTTAAATACTGTTGCTCGAACATGGTAGGGATTGTGAGTTTTAAGCAAGCTCGGGAAAAGGTTTGCTCCACCTAGAGTAGCATGCTCGGAAACGAATAGAAACCCTCACCTTGGTCTCTTTTTCAACTCCGATCACTTTTTTTTTACTTAGATAGCCTCAGACCTATGAATGTTTACATGACTCTCACAGGAAGGATCTTGGAATTTTCCTCACCCAGGAAATCACAGCGCGATCCTGTTTTCAGCCTGTGACACATTTAATTGCCTAAAGAATAATGTAGTCTAATTGTGCCCATAAATGTGAGCATTAATTAAATTCTGTTATTCCTTCAATCCCTTAGGATTGATGAGTAACACATCCATCTCTATTAGTGACTCTGTTTTACACCCAGCCCCCCACACCCACACACCCAACATGATTTAGGATGCTTTTCTGCTTCCTCGTGTTATTTCTGTTTTCTTACTTGTAGGTGTTACATTCTTTCAAGCGAGAAAGGTTTAGCTAGTAATACATTGAATCTACTTTGTTGATGTTCCTTTAAGAGCCTCCTCACATTGAAGTAGAATAGAAGGGGTTAATTTCTCTCAAGAGCTGTCCGAACAAAACCAAGACGTCTCTCAGAAGACCCGGGTCAACTAGGTCGTGACGTCACCCCGCACATAAATCCATGCTACTGTTACCATCGACTTTGGGTAGAATTTTAAGATTATTATTCTTATTATTCTTCTTCTTATTATAATTATTGTAGGCTTGCTGTAAAATTTTTAAATGATTTGCATGCATAATTATCAGGCGACTTAAAACAACCTGTCAGAAAGCGCTACCAGTGTGTCAGAAAATGCTAGCTCTATTAAAATGGTTTATTCAGTTGTCATCACCAGGACTTTTAACTGTCCAGAATAACAGAACACAGTTATGAGAGTAAAAACTCCCTTTATTTCTCTCTATATAATCCCCTGCTACACTAATGCACCCAGTGTTTCACTAGTGCTTGGACACCATCAAGGTAGAAAGTTTTCTCAGTACACCGAAGCCATGATCGGACTGCCAGCTTCATGCTGGCCTCCCAGGAACTCCTTTAATAGCCCAAACATCTGAGCTCTTGTCATGTGCAAGTGGTGTTGGTGAATGATTGTGTGTACAGTGAAGTAGCAGTCCTAATAACATAAGAATATAAAATGATATTCTATGAACTGACATCTAAAACGAGTCCCCTTTTCTAAATCTATGGTATTTCACAGGCTGTCGCGTAGATATCCGCATGCAAAGCAATGAGTAGGATTTTGAAACAGAAACAAGAAAAACGCCACTATTGTACGTACTGCACAAAAACGTTACAGGAAATAGAACATGTAGAATCTGTGCTTATAATGATCATAAAATGTCCCTTCAGTGTGCTGCATGTTTTACAGTGCATGTGACAATAAGCTATTGAACTGGCAAGGCATGTATAATCAGCTGTGCTGTGTGTGTTATGTTAACCATGCAGGAATAAGAATTTGGACCTGGAAAATATGTCGGGGGCGGGGGGCGTAAACATGAAATCAACCCCCTAGCTGCACTTCTGTCTACAGGACACACACGCAGACTACAACAAATGACATGACACACCAGGGAACACTAGGGAAAAATGTGCTTTGGTACAACAAGTTCTACTCAAAAATCAGTATCTGCAACAGAAAGAAAACACACACACACACACACAAGGTTGTTATCAAGCTGCCAGTTCATATAATTTATTGGCTCCATCTTTTAAATTGACATGCTTCTGTAGACACACTGTCAGCACTTATACTTAGCCTTTTTGTTGGGAATTATTAGTTTTACTTTTGGTTGTTCATTATAAAATCAGCTCGTGTTAGGTTTAGTTGCAGTTACTACTTTTAATAACATTCATTCATTCATTCATTCATTCATTTATTCATCTTCTATACTGCGTATCCTGTACAGGGTGGAGGGGTGAGTCTGAAGACACACACACACACATACACATACACAATGGGTGATTTGGGAATGGCAATTAGCCTAATCTGCATGTGTTTGGACTTTGGAAGGAAACCGGAGTACCCGGAGGAAACCCACCAAGCATGGGAAGAACACGCACACTCCAAGTACACAGACCCAAGGTAGGAATCTAACCCTGACCCTGGAGTTGCCAGGCCTCAGCACTAACCACTATGCCACTTGTGCCACCTGGTACAAACAACAGTTTTGGTCTAAAATGCTTGATTTCCCATTTGTGACAACTGGAATTCTTTTAGCTTATCTGTTAAAATTACATTAAACCATAAATTATGCATAATTAGATTCGAGTGACAGCTGCACTGAAGGTGTCAAACAGCTAGCTGTCTGCTATGCATCACTTTAGCTAACAAGCTAACTGGAATCTGTGAACATGACTTCTCAGTTATGTAGACTTTGCAGGGCATGTTTATTCTTTTTTCTTCTTCTTTTTCTTTTAGAGATAATATGGCTTGTTGTGGGGTTAATTGTAGAATAGAATATAAAAAAATGCATCAAAAAAGCATATAAAATAACGTTTGCTCCTGTAGCATTTTAGCTAAGTTTAAGCTAAAATAGCTAGCTTGCGGTAAGTCTGGTAAGGAGGCGTGTTCCAACAAACCAGCCAGGAGCTCTTTGATTCTGCCCATTTGTCAATACAGGCTGTGGTCACCATCTTTATTTAGTCACCTAACCCCAACCTGTTCTTGTATCAACTGCCCGGGGGTGATTTCAGGATTTAGTTCTTCAGTACAATTTAAAGTGTTGTTGAACTCTTCATATAAAATATACCAGCCACCACAGTTGTGCATGCTTCAGATTTTTGCTGGACATTGGCACACACACACACACACACACACACACACACACACACACACACACACACACACACACTTCCCCTAACAACCCATTCACACTCCTGTGCCTGGCAGACAATCAGACTTAAGAGTTTTTTATGCCAGCCTGTAAGGTCTCACCCAGTCCCTCTTGCCCATTAGGATCCATTAACTCACCAGTGCATTATACTTTATTTGGCTGCCTGCACCCTCCCCCCTGACTCTCTCCACATTATTTATGGCACACATAGCATTTACAGAAAAAACAACAACAACAATATATCCTTATACTTGAATAAATGGCAGTTATAAATTATAGGGGGATGTACCATATCAATGTCAATGTCAAGCAACCTCTGTTCCCCTGCAAACACAAGGCATGATCCGATTCATAGGATAATTTCCATGATTAGATAAGAGTATTTGTTTTCCGGAAAGAAATGCAGTTTTGGTTAGTGGGTAAGATAAGTTAAAATTGGGTCTCCAGCCACTGTAAAGATGGAGTTAAAAAATATATATATATATATATATATATACTGTATAAATACACCTTACCACATACCATTCATGTGTTGCACTGTAAAGTTCAAGTGTAGCTACACTGTTTATTTATCAAGAGTATTGGCTTTCTGATGCAAAAACATTTACAGTATTGCACTGCATCCCTTCTGGCTCCTCAGTTGCAAGAATACTCATGCCGAACCATCATGGAGTATCTACAATGAGTTACCTAGGGAGTAACTACGACACCTAACAATTTGCTAGGAATTGTCAATACTCGCTATATTTTTTATTGATCATGGACCATATAAAAGTTGAGATGATTTTCATTTTGTCCTATCAGGTAACATAGGTGGAAGGTAACTAAGTAAATAATTCTGATACTAAATTAAGTAAATTTTTCATGTCTGAACTTTACTTGAGTACCTTTTTACTTTTCCTCCAATACATGGTACAGCAAATACCAGTACTTTTACTTAACTCATTTCTTCATGGCATTGCGTTACCGAACTGCAGTGGTGTGTAGCTTTTGAAGGTGGGAACCACATGCATTTCCTTCGAGACATGTCTAGTAACATAACAGATGTTTGAAATCATAATCGGAGCTGGTTGCAGACAGTGAGAAAAATAGCACAATTGGGAATCAGAGAAAGAGAGAGAGAGATTTTGAATCTTTATGAATACTGTGAAGCCCTGTTCCCTGATACTTAAATACATTTGAAGGTGAGTGCTTTTGTACTTTTGCTCAAGCAGAAATGTAAATGTAGGACTTCAACTTTTACTTAAGTACTATTTGCCCTAGGGAATGTCTACTTTTACTTAAGTACAGGATTTGTGCACTTTGCCCACTCCTGGATTCGCCCTATCATCCGGGTGCAACCAAGAAGCGATTTAAAAATGTAAATTATAAATATTTGAAAAAAAAAACTTAAATAAAGTAACATAACATTTATTGTAATCTGTTACTATACGATGACAAAATGATTAGTTAAGTTTGGCCTCACAGTGTTTCGCACACGGCCTCATGCCTACAGGGGCGTGGGTTCAAGCCCTGCCATTGGATATGTGTGCATTAGTTGTTTTTTTTAGGCTAATTGGTGCTTTCAAAATTTCCCGTTATGTGTGAGTTAGTGTGTGTTAGTGCCCTGCGAAGAACTAGCACCGCGCCTACTGCCCCGAGTCCCCTGGGTTCAGCTCCAGGCCTCCTGCGACCCTGTACAGGATAAGCAGTATAGAGAATGAGGGAGTGAGAGAGAGTGAGTTAGGAAACCATGGATACTTCCCAACCTGAAGCTATATCTGTCGTTTCTGTGGCAGTTACTTACAGGGTCGGGTTGCCAGCCTGATGCCTGATTGTCATTCAGACACTACGGACAATTTGGAAACGCCAATTAGCCTAATGCGGAAACTAGGGTTGTTCCGATTCCGATACTGGTATCGGAAATGCTGCCGAAAAAAGCTGGCATCGGAATCGGCGAGTATTTGAGTCCACGTACCGATCCGATACCATTTTCCTAAACATAACCT
>JAQMYI010000012.1:31528050-31539733 GCA_030014275.1 Clariallabes melas | reverse complement strand
TTTGAGAAGAAGATTCACCAAACTGTGTTGGACACTGGCCCTCCAGGACTGGATTTGGAGACCCCTGCTCTACACCAACCTTGGCAGATGATGTCTTGATAAACCTTGCTGTGGTGCACAGGGGCGTTGTCATGCTGGAACAGGAAACAGGTTACAGCATACCAAGACATCCTATATAGTTGTGTGCTTCTAATATACAGTATGTGATGTTGAGGTGTCTACATTTCTTTTGTCATATATTGTGTCATTAAAAACTAATTCAATTGTAAAAATGTCTTTCTTTATTTATCAGTTACAGATGGGGGACAACCAGTAAGGACAGGATGTTGATTAAAGTATCTGACAGGGAGCCAAGTTTCCTGTCACAGGGTAACGGTTATTCCAGCTCTTCGCCACGCTCGAGACGCTCATCCAGTAACACCCTGCCTGAGGCAGAAACCACTCCGCATTCTTTGCCTGACCGTCGCCAAACGCAGTCTCCCTTTCTTAAGAGAGCTGACTTTGGGGGAACTCAGCGGCGTTGTTCGGGTGACTCTCAGCCTCCTTCGCCACGCTACGCTTATGAACCCCCACTTTACGAGGAGCCTCCTTCTGAGTATCAATCCGCACCCATTTACGAAGAACCACCCTCTGACATGCATTGTGAACCTGGCCTGTATGCCGCAGACAGGTCGCCAGCACGCAAGCCTGGTCTTTACCATTCTCCCAAACAGAGCCCGTCTCCTTATGGTCAGCTGGTGTTGACTAGACAGAGAGGCTCCACCCCGGAGAAGATCTCCAACCAGGCAGAGCGGGATTACGCTTTCAGTGGGCGGGATTATAGTTCTGCGGGGCGGGACTATAGCTCTGGTGGACGGGACTACAGTTCTGGTGGCCGTGATTATAGCTCAGGAGGTCGGGAGTACAGTGCAGCGGGGCGGGAGTATGTCAAGCAGCTTGTGTATGTCGAACAGTCAGGGTCCTCTCCAAGGTTCCGGACAACGGATCGATTTTTAAGCTATGGAAAGCCTGGACAGGGTGGCCTACCAGCCGGAATGTGTTATGGTGGCTCTTTTACGCTACAGCACAGCCACGAAGGTGGTGGCGGTAATCGAAAACGTAAAAATCGCAAGCCCTCTTTGCCTGGTGGGGAAGGAGATGGCATGGGGGCTGGAGTAGGAGCAGTACTCACACAAGCACGACTCGCCTGGGAAGCACAGCAGCTCATGCAACAGCGTGGAGGTGGCGCCTTAGGAGGTGGTACGAAGGATGGTTATGAAAGCGATGGCGCGACACCCTTGCCACTGCCAGGGCCCGTGGTGCGGGCATTCAGCGAAGATGAAGCTCTGGCCCAGCAGGATGGCCACTGGAAGCGTACGACGTTGGACAGACTCGCATTTCCTCAAACGCTGTTAGAGAAGAGCCTGTCTGTGCAAACCAACCTGGCCTCTCCAGAGCCTTACCTGCATCCCTCTCAGGTATAACACTCAGATAAACTGCACATAAGCCATAGTTTTGTAATACTTTCTCATTTTTCATCTCCATAAAAGAGTGGCTTAGTGGTTAGCATTGTTGCCTTGCACCTTCAGGGTTCTATTCCAGCTTCAGTTCTGTGTGCATGGACTTTGCATGTTCTCCCTTTGCTTTGTGGGTCTCCTCCAGGTACTCCTGTTTCCTCCCACAGTTCAAAGACGTGCAGATTAGGCATAATTGGCGCTCCCAAATTGCCCGTTGTGTGTATGTATGTGTGTGTCTGTGTGCCCTGTGATGGACTGGCACCCCATCTCGTGTCCTAAGTCTCCTGGGATAGGCTCCAGGCCCCCCACAGGATAAGAGAGTAAGTGAGTGAGTGTCCTCCAAAAATTGGTGCCAAATTGGTGTCCATGTTAATATTTCACCTGCTTACAGTGGCCCTAAAGTGCAAAACTCTAACTAATCAAAAGCAAGTGTGAAAAAACAAATCAAGACATTAACTCGAAAAATTGAAACTGTAGCATCATGTGCTGGTTTCTGATTGGCTACATCACACCGCGTCCAATCAGCATTGAGCATGCGGCGCTCAGTCAGAACGTTATATTTTCATTTAATATTGTATTTTTCTGCATATATATTTTGTTATTGTAAGTATTTTCCACGTTATGGTCCCTGTAACTACTAGTAATTTGGGTGCATATTTTTATCTGTATGACGCATATCCGATAAACGGACGCACAGAACGCACACTTTATAGACCCTAGATTGAAAGAGGTGTGGAAAATCAGAGGCTCATTTCAAGGCACTGTTTGTCGTGCCAGGCATTCATTAGTGTCTATTCATTTTAGATCTATCTGATGTTCCAGCATTCCCTCCAGCATTTTCTCTTTCTCTCGCTCTCTCTCTCACACCCACACACACACACACACACACACACACACACACACACACACACACACATGCACAAACATGGGATTATTCCTGTTTACAATCACATCATCTTTAGATAGTGAATTATAAGGTAAATCTGACCACATTTGTAGAGTTTTTTTTTTTTTTTTTTAACATTTTGTAATTAGGAGCGCTCTAATATCTGCACACACTCGGCTCCCGAGATAAATTGTCATTTCCATCAAATTCTTTTTTATTCACACTACATGTACGTGTACTTGTTTTAAACCAAAATATCACATTGTCGTGAACATCCAGAACATCAATATTCAAAATAAGCAGACAAATCAGACTCGTGCCAGGAAATGCACATCAGAAACATATCGCACAGGCTGCTAGACAGGTTTTGCATAAGGCTCTATCATTCTAGTGATGGTGCCCTCTGGTGCTTGTGGGAGAAAGTATAAAGGATGGCCTTTACACAGATAGACCCTTCGGTTTATGAAAAGCACATTCACAAATTCCAAGGTTCACAAATTACAGCAAGCAAAGTAAAGTTGCTTTCCAGAATTTTGGGAAGTCTTTAGGAATTCTTGCGCTAAAGCATTCTCATCGAAAGCCTCTCTTTATTTAACATATGCAGAGGAACATCATTGTTTTATAGACTTTCATTCTGAAGGAGGTGAGGGATGAATCCTTACTCCAGAATTCTTTTTCAGCACCTATTTTAGAAACTCAGGCTTTGACCTGCTTCAGCCCCGAGGCAGCTTCTTGTTCAGTTCCCTCTCCGCCGCCTCCTTTTTCTTTTTCTCTCTCTTGTCTGCCTTCTTCTTCTTATTATTATTCTAATTCTTGCTGCACATTGAGGTTCTGACACACCTCGCAATTCTTCATAATGCTGGTTATAACTGCATTATCTCTCTCTCTCTCTCTCTCAGTCGGAAGATCTTGGTGCGTGCTCACAGTTCGAGGCGAGTCGGAATGCTCGGAACATGATGCCGAGTGCTAGTTGTGGTGTGTTTCCAGAATTCTCCCTGCGGAAGCCCTCTTCGGAGACTGACATCGAGAACTGGGCATCTAAGCATTTCAGCAAACACACACAGGTACCTGGATACACTCTGTGCGGATAATATGGTTCTTATGGATAGAGGGTGTGCCCGAGTGCCTGAAAAATAAAAGCCGAAAGGTTGCATAAGGATCTTTCCTGGTGATCTTGTGTATGAAGTCACCAGAATGATGTCATTAAAGCAGCGCCAAATGTTATTTAACTTTGTGTACCTAAACACATTTTGTTGTCTAGTCAAAGATCAGTTTGTGCCTTAAATCTACACCCCTTCTTATCCATGTGTCAGGGTTTGTTTAGAAGAAAGGTGTCTATCGCAAACATGCTGGCTTGGAGCAGCGAGCCCATCAAGAAGCCCATGATCCACACAATGGACCGTTCAGTCAAACGAGACGCCGTGGAGCTCTTCAAGCTTATCCAGACCTACATGGGGGACAGAAAGGGCAAAGGCGAGCCTCTGGCTGTGGCTCTGGAGATCGCAGTGCACGGCTGGAGCAACCAAGGCCTCCGCGACGAGCTCTACATCCAGCTGTGCCGGCAGACCACTGAGAACTTCCGCTATGACAGCTTACAGAGGGGCTGGGAGCTCATGGCCATATGTCTGGCCTTCTTTCCTCCTACACCGCGCTTCCACAACTACCTGGAAGGTTACATTTACAGACACATCGACCCACTGAACGACACCAAAGGTACCACCCGGACACATGCTGTACTTATTACCAAGCATTATTATTATTATTTTTTTTTTTTTGTGTGGACGTTTATAGGAGATTGTACTTTTTAACTAATAAAGATATTGTTTAAAAGATTTTTTACCACTTTTTTGTATAAATGCAGGAGTGGCTGTCAGCAGCTATGCGAAGTACTGCTACCGTAAATTACAGAAAGCTGCACTGACTGGAGCGAAGAAGGTTCGTGCCTTCAGTTACTTTCAGTTCTTGCTTCCTTACTTTCAGTAGAGTTAAAATTTTATTGCATATGTTAATTTATTATCTCATGTTTGATATGCTTGAATCGATTAAACAGCAGATAGTAGTGTTCATGATTTGAAATAACACTGACGGTATTTGGCCAGTATTGGCAATTTTTTTATTGGCTTTCTGGGATGGGGTCATACTTTTGGCAAAAAAAAAAAAAAAAAAAAGATACATTAAGATAAGATGTGGATTTATATGACCGGTTTGCCAGCAGAATATGATAAACGCCATTTTCAGCCTTTTATTTTTACATTTTGGCAAATAATCTTTCTCTGACCTGCAAAACATTCGTTACATAATCGTACTTTATACGCTTTAAACTTCCCGATTTTAAGGAAACCATGTGGTTTTTGGGCAAAAGCAGACAAGTCATGAAGAGCCAGTCGCATCGCTCCTTTCTGTCACGTGATCGCTATAGCAGAACTAGCAGCTTCACAGAATACCGGTTGTCGTGAGTGAGTAAAATGCATTTAGTGGATTTTTGGAGAATGTTCAATCCCGAAAAGGTCATTTACACTCTGTTACCACCATCACAGTCACTGCAGCAGTAATAAATGACAGGTATACACCGCTTAACGCCTGCAGTACGTTATGTGGAATTTTTTGTATACTGTATCTGTACTGGAGTATTGTTGGGTAAACACTGTAGTGGCGCTAGTTTGTAATGCAAACTTTCTGCCTGTCTTTCCAGTTGGTACATTTCTCTCTTTTTTCCCCGATTCGCAACACTTGAAACACCTGCAAGCGATTTGTATACAAGAGACATGAGGTGCACGCGCTGTGTGGAAGCTGTTGCAGTCACTCTGTGCTGCACAGATGTTAACCGTAGAGGATGGCTGACGAAAAAACATGTGATCAATTGCTGTATGGATGCATATGATAGCGAGCTGTCGTCATGTCCTGAAAGGAAACTCAAACTTTTAGAGGAGGAGGCTCATGATACTATAAACTGATGGTTTTGTATTGTTTATAATGTTTCTCATGATCTTAAACAATCTTTGTAATTAAAAAGATTTTTTCCTTTTATTTTCTTTCCATTTTCCGGAGGCAAATGTTTTTTTAGATCGAAACTCAACCAACATATTATTGATACTAATATGCATACTTAAATAACCACAAACCACAGCCTCAGGCTGATTCAAGCGCTGTGACAGAACTGTGGCAGGTGGAGTTATAGCGTTTTGAAAAAACACACAGAAATCACACAACTATTTTGACATACTATTTTAGCATTTGTTCTCTTTAGCTTCCTTGTGGGTGACACGGTGGCTTAGTGTCTAGCACTGTCGCCTTACACCTCCAGTGTCCGGGTTCGATTGAGTTTGCATGTTCTCCCCGTGCTTGGTGGGTTTCCTCCGGGTATTCCAGTTTCCTCCCACTGTCCAAAGACCTGCAGATTAGGCTCATTCCTGTTCCCAAATTGTCCGTAGTGTGTGAATGTGCACGTGAATGTGTGTAAGTGTGTGTGTGCCCTGAGGTGCATTGGCACCCATCCAGTGTGTACCCCACCTTGTGCTCTAAATCTTCTGGGATAGGCTCCAGGCCCCCTGGCAACCCTGAATACAGGATAAAGCGGTATAGACGATGAGTGAGTGAGTGATAAATTCCATGTCACAAACACGTACACAGTTTTGTTTTTTTCTCCAAATTGCCAAAATGGAGTTATCTCATGTTGCTGTCAAATTGTTCATATACTTACAGTACTATACATGCATACAGTATATGTATACAGTATTTATAACAGCTGCCAGTATGAAATGTCAGTTTTTGTTCTCGGGATCTATCTATCTATCTATCTATCTATCTATCTATCTATCTATCTATCTATCTATCTATCTATCTAATGCAGGGTTTGAAAAAGCCTTGTATCGAGGAAGTAGCATATGCGCGGAATGCCATCTTTAGCCCCTCCATGTTTGGTTCCTCTTTGGAAGAAGTCATGGCAATGCAGAAGGAGCGCTACCCTGATCGACAGCTGCCATGGGTACAGACACGTCTGTCAGAGGAGGTATTAGGCTTAAATGGAGACCAAACTGAAGGTATCTTCAGGTGAGCTGTAAAGATAATCTACTGTTCATAATCTACAAAGTGGCATGTACCTGTACAGTACTCATCCTGTAATGAATGAATGAATGAATGAATGAATGAAGCATTTAATGATGTAAACTAGTTTTTATTAGCTCCACAACATTACACAACAGATCATGACTCGGCAGTGTGCTGGTTTTAATTGGATCGTACCTAGGACTGCGTATATTAATCGAAGTGTTTGGGAATCTGTGAATCATCAGGGTGCCTGGAGATATAGACGAGGTAAATGCCCTGAAGTTGCAAGTGGACCAGTGGAAAGTGCCGACCGGCTTGGAGGACCCACACATTCCAGGTATATTCTGAGATATTCTCAAAATCGACAGGTTAATCAGTCAAACTAAATTAATTAAAATAATGCATTAAATGAAATGATAGTTATTCATAATTGGCTTTGGTATTATACAGTAGCATCCATCACATAAGCAATATAACTGTCTGTTTATCCACCAAATATAAAAAGTCTACAGTTATATACACATATCATCCACAGACATTTCTCTTTTGCACACACAATTCTCTTTCTAATGTGAACACACACACAGAGACAGGCACACACACACACACACACACATACACTCGCTCTTTTAGCCTTGGGCAATTGCACTGCTCCATTTCCCACTGAATATAAATAGCCCAATCTCCAAGTGCATTATAGGAAGAGAAGAAACAAACCCTGTCTATCTCAACAGTACATGAAAAAAGTAAGGCTTTGTGTCGAACATTGAATTTTCTGTCCGTGGTTTGCTAAAAAAGTGTTTATTTAAATAGCTTGTTTATTTTAATGCATGAGGGTTCTTCAAGTCAAAGCGGGACTTTTGATTGTGCAGAATAACAGAACACAGTTACAAGAGTTCAAAACTCACTTTATTCCTGTATATAATCCCCTGCTACACTAATACACATATCCCAGTGTTTCACTAGCGCTTGGATACCATCAAGGTAGAAAGTTTTCTCAGTTCTAGACATCAAAGCCACGATCAGACTGCCTGCTTCACGTCTGAAACACTGGCCTCCCGGGAACTCCTTTAATGCCTCAAACATGTGGAAATGGCTTGGAGTGAAGTCAGGACTGTATGGTGGATGTTGCAATAACACCCAGATGAGTTCCTGGCGCTGGTGAATGATTTTGTGTACAGTTCCCACAGACAGATCTGAATGTTCACGGGAACGACTGCACAGACGTACAGCCTGCTTTAAAACGTTTGAACCATTCAAATGTTATACTGAGGCTAAGAGTCTCATCACCGTACTGTGCTGGAAGTCGTCTGTAAAAATCAGTTTTATGCATTCATTCACAAGAAATTTCATCTTCAAAAGTCTTGGTTTGACTTGAACGGCAAACTCTTGAAAGATGACAGTCCCCAAAATTGCAGGCAAAATAACACGAGAAAGGGTGAGACGATTTGCTGATCTGAATCCGATTGAAAATTTATTAAGGGTTTTGAAATCGCAAGTGACGTTAAGCTAATAAGCCTGGAGACGATGTCTAGTCAAGACGAATAGGCCTGAATGTAACCACAATCATGCAAATAACTTCTTGTCTAAAAGCAAAATCTATGCAACAAAGTAGGTCCTATAGTTGGCGATGTTGGTGATGGTGTCCAGAGTTGTTCAAAGACTTATTTCCCTACATTGTATGGAAAGTAACATATGAATGGTTGCATATTCTCGTATTTCTCTTTTTTTTTAAATACAATGAAAGAATCTGATTTTAAAAATTGTTCTTCCTGCGTCTATCTTTTCCAACAGCATCATTGTTAAAGCTGTGGTACAGAGAGTTGGAAGATCCAGTAATTCCTCACGAGTACTACGAAGAATGCATCTCTAACTACGACAGTCCAGAAGCTGCTGTCAGTGTCATCCATAACCTTCCTCACATCAACAAACTGGTGCTCTGCTACCTCATCCGTTTCTTACAGGTCAGTCTTATTGTATCTCGGAACATTAGTTTATAGTTTCAGTTCATTTGAGGGACCGTAATGCATTTAGATCAGAAAAGCCATTCTGTCTGCCATGCCTGTGAACATACAGTAACTGGCCTCATATTCTTTGTGCTAGAAATCTCAGCTGTATGCAGTTAGAAATGTCGAGAATAAATGATTCATGGCATCGGTAGCAGCAAGGTTCTAAAAGAACATATTAAAGGGGAGCTATTCTGCGAAATTCACAATGATGAAACAAACAAATCAAAAACAAATCAGATTTTTGTGAGCTCATAGAAGAAAATCCCCTCCCCTGAAGTTCTCTGAAGTAGTTCTCAGCAGTACCTTCTTTACACAGACAATTAATAAAATTGTGAAATAAAATAAGTTTGAGTTTGATGCATTTGAGGGGAATTTTAGTACGTTTAGAGCATTAACTTGTTAAAGAAATAAAGAAATATGGGATCTTAAAAAAATATTTTAGTGGACCTGAAGTTGACATGGGGAGAACATGCAGAACTTCATATCTACAGTTCATCCACACACACACAAACACAAAAAAAAAAACACAAAGGGAGAATAAAAGCCAAGAATGCACTGCTGTCTTCACTTCTTCATCAGAAGTGAATCTCGGTCCTCGTACCGCTGCTTTCAGGAGACCAAACAGGAGAAAGTCTGATGGAGTGAAATCAGGACTACAGGGAGGATGCTTAAACACCTCAAAATGTTCCTCAAAATGTTTGCAGAGTGTCGACAGTGTGTGCAGAAGTGTGCGGACGTGCATCGTCATTCGAGATCACGGCGGCCTTGGATATCAGTCGTCTGTGTTTAATCTTCAGCTCTTACGTAAGCGTCTCACTGTAACGAGCACTGCTGATTGTTGAACCTTTTTTCAGATAATGTTCCAATGGTTGACTTTTGAACGTCTGAGGATGTTTCCGTTCCGTACTCCATGCTGTTTACTCTCAGGCTCGTAGTGATGAATCCACGTCTCGTCACCTGTAATGATTCTCTTTAAGAAACTTTCATCTTCCAAATTTTGTATGCAAATATCCAAACGCCTCTGTTTCAGCACCAGGTACACCCTCAGACCAAATTACAGATGAACTGATGTAACACGTTCACACCTGCACAGCAGTGACTGGGGAGACAGTAGCCTTGAACGGAAAGCGCTGATAAGACAAGAGAGGTTTTTTTTTATGTATACCCGAAGTGTGGATCATTTTTAACTCACCCAATCAAAAATGATCCACATAATATATATTATACCACTCAAGAAATTCTGAACCAATTCTACAACTAACATTTAACTAATTGTCCCTGGACATATGCATCATGCAGGATTTCGCAGCATGCTCTCAGGTCTAATAGTAAAAAAAAGAACGTATAAGTGACTCGAAAAAGAATCGCAGGATGATATTAAAGCAGCAGGAGCAGCAGCGTATCAACACTGAGAGCACCAAGCAATGAAGCGCACAACAATCGTCTCCATTCCTACTGTACAGCTCACAGGAATGAGAAGGAGCGCAGAGGGAGCTCCAAGGTTAATATTTGCATGCTAGACGTCATAGGCAAAAATTCAGCTTTGTCATAGCATGTTTGGAGAAAGGAGTACGTCGCATGTACGATCCCTTGAAGTTCTAAGGCCTCCATTATGATTTGATACACAATGTGAGGAAGATGGAGTAAAATTTTCAACTGTGAAGGTTAAAAAAAATAGAGTGTGTTTTTTTTGTTGTCTTTTGTTTTTTGCAGGCTGTGAATTTATTATACGGTTTATCAGCAGTACCAGTAGCAGTTAATTACTCAGTTAACTCAGGACTCATTAACCAGTGAGGTTTATAAGATGTTTGTTTACTCATGTTAATTAGATAAGCTAATTTCAAGCTTATTAAGACATCATTACTTGCAGCCGTTGTTAAAATAAAGGTTCTAAACCTGAGCCTTGTTTAATGCCACGACACACACGTGTCTGCTTGCCACGATGTTCTCAGTACTGTCTGAATAGAAATATTCTGTGCACAGCAGCCCTTCATCATCATCATCATACCGTGGATATAATGGCATGAAGGTACACCAGGATGGCTGGGAAATCCATTTTGACGTCTTCTGGACGTTGGGATTAAATTAAATGAGAAGGCTGCGTGGACGGTTCCTTTAAAGGCGGCCTTCAGACTCTGATTCTCGGAAGAATGACATGACAAACTGCATAGAAATCTATTCAAATCTATTTATATCCCAAAGTAACATTCCTTTATTAATATAATCAAGTGTTAGGATAAAACACTCGCTATTCAGACAGAAGGAACATTCTCAAATCGCACTTATCATTAGGTCTAATCACCTCTCCTAAGTTATGTCATGTTGTACTTACTTACTTATTCTCACTCACATCTTCCTTTAATGCTTTACAATTTTAAAGAGGGACGTTCGGAATAACAGGACACACTTATGAAAGTAAAAACTCCCTTTATCGCTCAATATAATCCCCTGCTACACTAATGCACTTATCCCAGTGCTCGGGTACCATCAAGAGAGAAAGTTTTCTCAATACGCCAGAGCTTTGATCCGACTGTCTGCTTCAAGTGTGAAACACTAGCCTCCCAGGAGCTCCTTTAATGGCCCAAGTATGTGGAAACCCCTTGGAGTGAGGTGGGGTGTGGCAAATAACTCCCAGCAGAGTTCCTGTAATGTGCTGTAAAGTGGTGTTCGTGAATGATTGTGTGTGTAGTTTTCACAGACACATGCCTGTCTTATGCAAGTTATATTACATTACATTATATTATATTATATAGAGAAAAAAAGGGAGTTTTTTTTACTCTCATGACTGTGTTCTGTTATGCTGCACAATCAAAAGTTTTACTTGAATGCGCCTTGTAATTTTTTTGAAAAGTCACACATTTTTTTTGTATTATTATTTTTCCTCGATTTTCTCCCTAATTTAGTCGTGTCCAATTCCTCCCCGTCACTAGGGGGCTCCACACTAAGCTAGTACTACCACTCAGTCGGGAGGGCCGAAGACTATCACGTGTATCCTCTGAACCACGTGCCGCCAGCCGACTGCATCTTTTCGAACTGCTCGCTCACGCATCGTTGGGGGCGGAGTAACACACTCGGAGGACAGCGCTATCCGCTCCTTCCCCTTGCGTGAGCTCACAGACGCACCTGATTGGCTGTAGAGCCGTGCTTAATGTAGGAGCACTACATTACATCTCTCATCCCTCCCCTCTGAGAGAGCTCGGCCAATCAGCTCTCTCTAGACCTCCGGCTGCGAGAGGTTACAGCAT
>JAQMYI010000012.1:31434901-31448801 GCA_030014275.1 Clariallabes melas | reverse complement strand
AAACTGGATTCTAAATATTATTAATGTTAATGAACATTTGTAAAGTAATAACTCGACATCAGATGTAATGTAGCTTAATGGAATATCGCATAAAACACTATCACTGTAAAACCGCAGGGAAGTACAGTACAGGTGTGTGACATGAGGGAAGCATACAGTACATTTTTTGTACTGATCTTACTTGATCAGACATCTAAAAAAAAAAAAAAAGACATGTTCCTGGACACTAGGAGGAAACAGGGAACCCAGAGGAAACCTACATGAACATGTGTAGCACCGTAGACGGTGAATCCAAAATCAGGACTGTGCTACACTGTATGTTCTTATGTACCTGAAGCACTCGTGCATACAGATCAAATTCCATGGTTAGATTGTGTCCAAAACTGTGACGTCCACCAAATATGATAAGTGATCAGTTTCATTTATTATATTATATTATATTCCACTCCTGCAGACCCTCTGTTGACGGTCTGTTTTAAATGTAGTAAAGATTTCAACATAAAGAACCACATGGCTTGAATTTTAATTTTATGTAACGAACCCAAACAAGTGAGTCATATAAAAAGCTGTGTACTATGCACCATGAGTATTTAGTGCACAGGCCAATTTTAGGATCATAAATAATGAATTACCTCCTTTCTTTTTCAACCTGGTGTGTGTGTGTGTTGGCAGGTAGTCTGGCTCTGAGAATTATGAGGAGAGACTCGCTTGCCATAAAACTGAGTAACCGACCATCAAAGAGAGAGCTGGAGGACAAGAACATCCTGCCCATGCAGACTGACCAGGAGAGACTGGAGTGCAGACAGCAAATTGGCACCAAGCTCATACGGTTAGTGTATAAATGGACTGTATCCACTCACTGGCCGCTTCAGAACTGCCTCAATTCTTCATGGCTTAGGTACTGGAAACGTAGCTTTAATGATTTTGGTCCGGTCCATATTAACATGATGGCGTCATGCAGTTGATGCAGATTTGTTGGCTGCACATCCATGATGAGAATCTCCCGTTCCACCACATCCCAAAGGTGCTCTATAAGATTGAGATCTGGTGACTCTGTGGAGGCTGTTTGAGTCCAGTGACCTCATTGTCATGTTCAAGAGACCAGTTGGAGATGATTTTAGTTTTGTGACCTGGTTATCAAGTGTGCTTATAAAGGGATGGACATGGTCAATGATGGTCCAATCAATTGGTACTAAGGGGCCCGAAGTGTTCCAAGAAAATCTCCCCATATCATTACACCATTGAACCGTTGATGGAGGGTAGGATGGATCCATGCTTTCATATTGTTTGCACCAAATTCTGACCTTACCATTCGAATACCGCAACAGAAATCAAGAATCTGATTTGGCAAGTTTTTCCAACGTTCTGTTGTCCAAGTTTGGTAAGCCCATGCGAATTGTAACCTCAGATATGTTGGATGTTGGACATTTCCTTTTTTTTTCTCAGACTATTCTCTGTAAACCCTTGAAAAATTCCAGTAGATCAAAACCCGTCTGGCACCATGTTCTAATTCACTTAAATCACCTTTCTTCTCTGTTCTGATGTTCGGTTTGAACTTCAGCAGATCATCTTGACCATGTCTACATGCCTAAATGCATTGAGTTGCTGCCCTGCGATCGACTAATTAGATATTTGTGTTGGCGATAAGGTGTATCTTATGAAGTGTTCACACACCCACGATAGATCTCTGTTGAAATCTGTTCTTCTGTTTTTAGGAGACTCAGCCAGAGACCAACTGCAGAGGAACTAGAGCAACGAAATATCTTAAAACGTAGGTAAAATAAGATCACCTGCTAAACCAAGAGCATTAAAATCATTTTCCTGAACAGGATCGTGCAAGTATATGGACATGTAGTGAAAGTGAAAAGATACAGGTGATGCAGCAGGAAGAACTGGCACTGAGGCTCCCAAGGGGCCCAACACAAGACGTCCACTCGGAGGGCTCAGGACCTAATCTCACTGATGTACTCTCTGGGAGCCTCGAGAGTAAAATTAGACGTTCTGTCTACTCCATGTTAAGCAGAACCACACTAGTCAACCGTGGGCGCTCATGCACTGTATGCGGAAGACGGCGGATAGCTCTTTCAACAGTACTGGCCTATGACACCATATCCAAAAACAAGCAGTTGGCTGGTTTTTTTCTCGTGTCTCAGAGGATCTGTTTGCTGTTACGCTTCCCAGTTTGAAATGAGTCATATGTACAGGTGGAAGGTAACGGAGTACACTCGCTTGGTTACTGTAGTTACAGGAGGGGGGAGGGGTGGTCAAAGGCTACTGTGAGCTAATGCAAGTCTTGTACTTTTGATACTTAAGTAAATTTAAAGATGAGTACTTTTATGCATGTACACAGAAGAATTTTTTTTATTACTTGAGTAATATTGGTTCTAGGGAATATTAACTTTTACTCAAGTACAGTACAGGATTTGTGCACTTTGCCAGTATGATATTGAAGAGCTGACTGGTGGAAGCCAATCTGCAGACGAAAAATTAACAAAAAATGTTATATATGAACATAAAATAAATGAGACAAATGCTCAAAAACTTCTTTTTCCCTTTTAGCACGAAACGAGCAGGAGGAGCTCGAGGAGAAGCGAGAGCTCAAGAAGAGGCTTTCCCGGAAGGTGAGAATTTCTCATGAGATCAGGAACAACAGATGAAATGAAACAAAGTAAAGTGTAATAACACGGCACTGTTGGAGTAGAGGCTAAATAAATGGCCGTGTAACGTAAACGTTCTGGATCAGTTGAAATAACATGCCGCTCCATGACTCTATCTTTGCCGCCTCTGTGTGTCGCTGTAGTTGAGTCAAAGGCCAACCGTTGAGGAACTGAGGGAGGCGAAAATCCTCATCCGCTTCAGCGATTATGTGGAGGTGGCTGAAGCTCAGGACTACGACAGACGGGCGGACAAACCCTGGACGCGCCTCACTGGCGCAGACAAGGTGAGGCATAATGCACAGATATAATAATCCATTTTCTCTGACCGTTTGCACCAAGCTTTTTATAACAATAGGCTTTTTTTTTTTTTTTTTTTTTAAGGCTGCGATAAGGAAGGAACTAAATGAGTTCAAAAGCACAGAGATGGAGGTGCACGAGTCAAGTCGGCATCTAACCAGGTGACCGTGTGAACGCATGCACGACCCGGGATTACTCCCCTGCCCTGTAGATATAACACTCACCAGCTTTCCTACTCTGTCTTTCAGGTTTCACAGACCGTAGTGCTGATTGCTGAGCAGAACCACAGGGCATTACCAATGACGAATTCACCTCTGGGATGTAGAGTCTAATCAAACTGTGCAAAGATTGCCACTAAACGCAGAGACCGTGTAACTATTCTGATCCGAAATCAGGAAAAGAAACGGGCGCTCGAGTTCCCATGACGACCCGACTTGAATAGATTCATTGATCCCTGATCAAAATGGTCACAAAAGATATGTGTGTGTGTTTGTGTGTGTGTGTGATTTGGCTGAAATGTTCAATATTATGTTGTGCTCTGGAAGTACACTTCAATATTGTGTCCCAGTGTTTGATTATAACAAATGAAGCGGGGAGAGGGGAGGGGGGGTAAATTTATGCACGCCGTCCTGTAACTGGTCCCATTTTTCTACCCACGTCGGTGTCGAGCGGGAAAAAAAAAACATGCAAACATAAGAGAATCGTAATCATCTAAGAACACATCAAGCTGACATTTTTATATAGACACATACAGTATACTTACTTCTACACGTTAATATCTTGTACATCATGTTTCCATTTTCTGTCTGTCAGAAGTCATCATCTTAAGCAGTGATGATTTTTTTCCCACAAACAAAATATAACCAAAATTATCCCGATGTTTTCGTCTCGCTCTGGTCATAATGAGAGATTTTTCTTTTGCACCAAATAAGTGACGGAACCAAGCAATAATGTGTCCGTGTCTGTGTTCTGAATGTCTGGTTTTGACACGTCATAAGTTCTGATCCTGGCTGTGATATCGAGTAAGGAGGCACCTGTATACGGGGTATTGGGGTAGAATTTCGAATGCAGTCCTGTCTGTCTGTGTTGTTTACATTGTTTTTTTTTTTTTTTTAACAAGACGGAGGCCAAAAATTCAGTGAAACAACATAAAAGGGATTATTTAAAAATGTCAATCTTCCCATGCTTATGGTGTATAATGTGTCATGATGTATTTTTAAATCCTTTTAAACACTGACTTCCATGTGGATATGGAGTGGTGTGATTTGTTTACAGTCTTGCCCTGATGCTCCTTTCCTCCTGCTGCTATTAGCCATGTGATTTAATGAATGTGGAGGATGCGCATGTCTTGTTCTACCTTTCTGTTTTTATTATTATTATTTTTCTTTTTTTCCCCCTCAACAACAATGGATGCAGTTTCTGATGTAAATAAGACTTATTAAAAAGATCGGTTTAAAGTAAGACACCAGGCTGGAGGCAAATCTTTCTGTGCCATTACAGCACAAAATGCATTTAAATTATTTGTGCCACATGATGCAATGATTCCTAGACTGGAACCAGACACTCTGCACATTACATCAAGTCTGGTCACTGTTAAGTTATTTTCAATCTTAAGTTTATCCTTTTCTCTTCGTCTACAGTTGCATTTCAAAAGAAATTGTATATGCATTTTATACACACACCTATACTTTTTTGTTTTTGATTATCGATTATAGCTTGTGAAAATCAAAAATCCAATATATCAAAATATTAGAATATTTTTAAAGATCAATCAAAACAGGATGTCCAGATATTCTGAATCATTTATACATACAGGTATACATTTATAAATATATTTTTTCAATTTATATTTTATACATTATGTCAAATATTGAATCCAGGCATTATTCAGGCATTGAATACGAATTGTGTTTTGATAGCAGCCTTCAGCTGGTCTTTATCGTTCAGGTCGACTGTTGCTCATCTTCCTCTTCGAAATATCCCTCAGATTATTTTTAGGCTTCAGGTGAGGTAAGATGGCTGGCCAATCAAGTACAGTAATATCACGGTCAGCAAACCAGTCACAGTGGTAGTGTTGGCACTGTGTGCGCCGGTGGGAAGTCCTTCTCGGAAAGGAAATCAGAATCTCAATAAATCCTTTTACCATGAAGTGCTTTAAAATCTCCTGGTAGATGGCAGTGTTGACTTTGGACTTGATAAAACACTGGCAGATGATATGGTGCCCCAAATCACTGACTGTGGAAACTTCACACTGGGCTTCAAGCGACCCTTGAAGCAGACTCTATTCTTCCTCCAAACTCTGGGAGTTTGATTTCCAAATGAAATTACAAAATTTATTTCTGAAAAGAGAATTTGGGCCCACTGAACAATGGTCCAGTTCTTATTCTCCTTAGCCTGGGTAAGAAGCTTCTGCCGTTGTCTCTGGTTTAGGAGTGGTTTGATACTAGGAATGCAACAGTTGTTGCCCATTTCATAAAGACGTCTGTGCGTGGTGGCTCTCGATGCACTGACTCCAGCCTCACTCCACTCCTTGTGAAGGTCTTGAATCGGCTTTGCTCGACACTGTTCTTAAAGCTAAGGTCATCCCTGTTGCTCATGCACCTTTTCCCCTACAGGCAACTTTCCATGAATATGATTTGATACAGCACCTTCTGTGGCTCATCCTCCTTGTGGAGAGTGTCGATGGTCTTCTGGACAACTGTCAAGTCAGCAGTCTTCCCCATGCATGTACTGAACCAGACAGAGATAAACTGAAATGAACAGTAACTCAAAATGAAATATTTCAATATTTTGATGTACAGAATTTTGGATTTCTATGAGATGTAATCCAGAACCATAAAAATGAAAAGGTCTGAAATATTTCACTTAACACGTAACAAATCTAGAATATACAAGTTTTACTTTGTGAAAAAGTTTTGTAATTTAATTTATAATGTTCAAATGTTTTAATATGCACTGTTCTTTTCTTGTGTAAGTTTCAAAAATGGTTTTAAGAAGATGTTTTACCCTTTTTATAAACGTTTTATCCCACAGAATGTCCTGATTCTGATCAGACATAGAAATTTACAAATGTACGCTCTTTTATTTAACATCTTATTACTCAATCAAATGACCTCCAAATGAGGTATTTACATGAACATTTTCTATTCTGACCGAGCCATCAGCGGTCACCGGTATCACTTCATGCTCGTGTCTTTTAAAGTCCAAGTCTGTAGGTCTGTTTAAACAGAGTGTGCGGGAGTGCCGCAGTACTTGTGCCACAGTTCTATGGCTTTGGTCACGATGGCATCCGTGTTCTCTGGCGGCATCTGGCGAGAAGAGAAAGAGCAAGTGTGAATGTTAGCAATGTAAAATATTAAACTAAAAAAGTTGTTTTGTTTGTTTTCCAGCAACATCGCATGTGGAAACTGAGGACAATCATTTCAACATGTTTTTATTATAGTGAGAAAGAAATGCTGCCTGTGCTCACGACAGACGGTTCATTTCTGTCAACCAGCATGAATGAGTTCATGAAACCATTCAACACTACATTGTGGTTTATAGAAACATTCATTGACTGCCTTTAATACTAAACTGCCCTTAAGGCTTGAATGATAAAAGGTGTCTGGAGTGAACGCGCTTTTCAATACAAGAAAATATTTGGAGATGAGTCAGGATTAATGCACCATGTGCATGATAGACATGGGGTTAAAATTTCTGCTCGAATTTGTATATCCTGAGTACGAAGGCAAGTATGCAAAAACAAGACAAACTGCAAGTCCTATAAGTGTGTGCATCAATGTGTTCACTCACATTGCTCAGGAATTTCACCACAGCATCTGGTCGGTTCATTCCCATGAGCTTGATCTTGTAGCTCAGGAAGATCTCCACAGCCACGAAAACCAAGATTTTACACGAGCCGCTGATCACCTTGTCCCAAACCCTGTTCAGACACATTAATCACCAAAAGGTAAAGGGCAATCGAAACAGTCATACTAGAATGTCAGACACAGAAATTTACGCTCTTATTTAATATCTTATTAAAAGGAATACCCACTTCATTCAATCAAATGACCTCCAAATGAGGTGTTTACATTAACATTTTTTATTCGGACCGAGCCATCAGTACGCTCTATTAATCATATCTAATAATCACAAACTCGAAGATTTCATTAAGTCACAATGTAGTGTCCAGTTCATGTGTGAAAATATCATGCTCCTAGAACCACTCGTTCACAATCTAAATCCTGGATAATTCCTGTGGCATCAGGGAAGAAAAAAAAAACTCCATGGATGAGACATGCTGGTCATTTACGACATTCAGGTGGTCAGCTGACTTAATTTTATTGCCACATAACGTTGTCGAGTCTAGACCTGACCAACTGAAGCAACCCCAGATCATACTGTAAAACACTGTCTTCAGAGGCTTGTACAGTGACCACTAGGCATGATGGGTGCATCGCTTCATGTGCTCCCCTTCTCACCCTGACACGCCCATCGCTCTGGAATAGAGTCAGTCTGAACTAATCAGACTACATGACCTTTTTCCCATCGCTCCAACGTACAATCTTTATGCTCCCTAACAAACTGAAGCTTCTTTCTGATTAGTCTCCCTAAAAAGTGGTTTTCATATGGTCACACAGCTGGTTAATCTCCAAATCCAGCGAGTTATCATCACATTGTGTGTTTATGATAATGTTCTTACTTTCACTATTAAACATAGCTATGGTTATTATTCACCATGCAACTTCGCAATGTGTTTAAGTGATCTCCATATATATCATTTTATTCTGACCACATTTCTTCCACAAATTTGACGGTCCAGCACTATCCTTCCATCTTTTGATAAAGTGTTAAAGGGTCATTAACCCAGTTCCAGTAACCTCAACATTCCTTAGTTGTTTTCTTTGCTTGATGCAGCCCAATCATTGAAATTGGCGACTTTTTTTGAACCACTAATTATAGTGAAATGGACACACCAGATTCTTCAGAAGAACTTTATTATACCTACTGTACAGTACATAAGCCATGATGATTAGGTCTAGCTATATTAAGTCAGAGGTTTGTATGTATAAAATCATACCATGCATGGTTGGGTTTGTTGGAATGCTCATAAAAATGTAAGTGCATATCTCTCGGACGAATAGGTGCAAGGGAGAGAGAGACAGGTGAAGCCAAACCATGTGACATATTGCCCGATTAATTAATTCAATTTTTTAACTGCTTTAATACATTTTATAAAATCTACTGTGCTTAGGGATGATGCCAGAAGTACAGTAGAAAAATCTCCTGAGCAGACCTTCAAGAAATATATTAGTGCTAACCTCTGTAGGCTGGACTCAGGCAGGCAGTCTGCAAAACAGCGTCTAAACCAAAGGGAGTAGGGTAGTACAGCAAGACAGCCCGACGTTTTCAGGTGGGACAAAAGACGACTGTCCTCCTGGGAGAGGAAATGCTCCAGACTCTTGGGCTGAGATAAGCAGAAAAAAGGCTGATCAGAAATACAGTAATCAAGTTCTTTACTGCATGCAGACTTTGAATAAAATCTGTGAAGTGACGGTACAATGTAGTGGTTGGATATCAATTCCAAGATTACATGACTGTCAGTCCCTGGAATGGTTCTGACTCAGAACGACTCTTAATCCTGGTGATTATCTGAAGCCCACTGAAGCTTAGTTACATATATGGACAAATGGAGTACTTTATTAATCCTGAAGGGAAATTGTAAAAACAGTTTTAAGTGAATATACAGTTGAAGTCGCAAGTTTCCATACATCTTACGCAAATACAATTAATCTCAGCTTTTCACAAAATTCCTGACATTTAATCCTAGTAAACATTCGCCGTCAGGTTTTTAAGATTTTTTTTTAAGGAATGTGAAATGTCAGAATTGTTGAAAGAAAGATTTATTCCATATTTTACTTCTTTCATCACGTTCCCAGTGGGCAAGTATTCAAATATTTCAGGTAGCCTTCCACAAGATTCTTACAAGGTGCTGGAATTTCAGCCCATTCCTCCTGACACGGGAGTCTGGTTTATAGGCCTCCTTGCTCCCACGCTTTTTCAGTTCTGCCCACAAATGTTCCACTGGCTTAAGGTGAAGGCCACTCCAATACCTTGACTTTATCGTCCTTAAGCCTTTTTATTAATTATTCTTGGAGTCATTGTCCACTTGGAAGAACCTTTTGAGACTAAGCTTTAACTTAATGTCTTGATATGTTGCTTCAATATAGCCACATATTTCTTCTTCATGGCCATTATGGTCAAACTGTTAAATTTTTGTTTCACCAGACGTAAGCTCTTTGTCCCTACTGTATGTGCAGGTGCAAACCATAGTCTGTTTTTTTTTTAATGGTGGTTTTCGAGCAGTGGCTTCGTCTTTGCTGAGCGACCTTTCAGGTTACTTCGATACCAGTCTCATTTTTCTGTGGATTTAGATACTTTTGTACTTTCTTCCTCGAGTTCTGGGATTCAGTTGTACTTTTTGTAACAAAAGTACACGTCTTCTGAATGGTATGACACGCTTTGTGATCCCATGGTCTTTATGCTGTACTTTAATGGTACAGATTAATGTGGTCCTTTAAAGTCATTTGGCTGGATTCTTTAATTTTTTCCATGATGTCAAACAAAGAGGCACCGAGTTTGAAGGTAGGCCTTAAAGTATACCCACAGGTACACCTCCAATTTACTCAAATTATGCCATGGCGTAAATTTCTGGAATTTTCCAAGCTGTTTAAGGAGACAGTCAACTGACTACATATATAAACTGGAATCATGATGTAGTGAATTATAAGTGAAAGTGAACAACAGTTGGAAAAATTACTTGTTTAACAGACTTGGCAACCGTGGAGCGGTTTTAATGACTTCACCCAAAGTCTTTGTGAATTTCAAGTTCAAATGCATCTGGTTCAATTAGTCTCTCTATCCCTTTTTCTTTTTGAGTCTGGTTCCTTTTGAGGTTTCTTCCACAAGCTGTCTCCATCTCACTGCAGCTTCTGCCTTCCATCCGAGATCTACACCTCAACCTAATGTTCTATACAGATAAAACTCACAAATACGAGGACACTGCATAAATTTATTACTTTATGTCAGGATCACAGGGACTAGTGTTGCAGCTGTAGTTTTTTTTTTTTTTTTTTTTTTTTTAAGGTCTACTTCAGTAAATCACTTATATTACTGATAATATTGTAACAATTTATATTTTTTAGTATTATACGTGTTAGTGTTAAATCTGTATCAAGAGCACAACAAAAAGCTAAACTGTGCATACAAACCAGATGTGGTATGGAATCGCCAAACTTGTGATTAAATTGGTTTACAAAGCTCCTGATCAGCCAGTAGCAGTCCACCGGCTCATCCACAATCTCCTCCATCACCCTGGCAATAGCCAAGAAATCTTCATCATCTTCACCCTCGGAACAAAAGAAAAAGGCTTATATTGAAAGAGATTCATTTTCAATAAATGTCAAAGAATCTTTTAGTTTTTCTCAATGAATGAATGAATGAATGAATTTTATTTTTATCTTTGTTTCGGGCTAACGTCGACTAGAATCGACGTAATCCTGTATAGACAGCTAATTTCTGGTTTTCCACGATTTATCGCATACCACAACGCTTTCACCCTCCTTAGAACATTTTGTACTTTGTGGAAAAAACTTTCCTAGCATAACGCCATTTCATTTCCTTTGCATACATGAATATGTCCTTACAGGTTGTGTTAGATCTGACCGGCAAGGCAGCTGCTGGTTCTCCAGCTGGTGCATGCGAAGATACAGCTCGGTGTGTGGCGTGCCCGCGTGCACGAAGCGCATAGCCTGAAGAGCTTCTTTAATATCCGTATACTGCTCTTGTCTGTAACGTGTTACCAGAGGGTGAGAATCGCAGTGTGGAGGCAGGATACCTGAAGAAGATGGACAAACTGGTCAGCACTGTCAAAATCATTTCCCTTGGACCTCAAGAACAGATACAGACAATAGAGGTTAAAAAAAATGTGTGTGTGTGTGTAATTCCCCTTCGTAGGAATGTGATTGTTCTCACCAAGCAGGACTTTCCACACATGGATCCTGTACATGGAGGGTAATGGAAACCTCTGACTGAACGTACTCAACTTTTCCACATCTGAAAACCATGGAGAAAAAGGACTGTGTGATTAGGACATAAAGGAGAAAGCTCTAATACAGCAATATTTATAAATAACCATTAGTACGCTCACACATGGAAATACTTGAATTAACTAAAACGCAAATGTCACTGAAAAGCCAAACCAGCACACAACCGCTTTAACAGAAAGTTGGCACACAACAATGCTATGAGAAAAGTATTTGCTGATTTCTTTTTGCATATTTGTCATCCTTAAATGATTGAAATCATCAGATAAATTTTAATATTACACAAAGATAACCTGAGTAGAAGGAAAATGCAGTTTTTAAATCATGATTTTATTTATTAATGGGGGGGGGGAGGGGGGGAAACTGTCCAAACTTGCCTATGTGAAAAAAGTAATCCCACCCCCTGGCCAAATGTTTAACTTTTTGGAAAGTGTGCATTCTTTTACATCTGGTGAAAAACTACCGAAAGGTTTCATAAAAAGAGTACTGTGTACCTTCAGGACATGAATGTGAAGATGTGAAGCCAACAGTCACTCTCAAGGAGTAGCGGACTAAAGTGTCATTTTCAAACTCAATTGAGATCCTTAAACAGGTCGTTCATGCTTGAAAACCCTCCATTGTGGTGGATTTAAAACAATTCTGCAAAGAAGACTGGGCCAAAATTACTCCACATTTATGTAAAAGACTCACTGCCAGTTATCACAAACATTTGATTGTGTTTGTTGTCGTTAATGTTTGCACAACCAGCTGTTAGGTTTAGGGGGCAATTACTTTTTCCACATAGAGCCAGGCAGGTTTGGACAGCTTTTTCGCTTAATAAAGATAAATCATTTAAAAACTGCGTTTTGTATTTACTCTTTTTATCTTTGTTTGATCATCTGAATCATTTAAGTGGGACAAATGCGCAAAAAAACAAACAAACAAAAAAAACATGAAGGGCAATATACTATAATTTACTACTCACTTCTCACTCAATATAACAGCTTGTTCATAGAATAGACTGTTGCAAACCAATAATCGAGTAATGCAAGTTGAATAGATTTATACTTCAGTGTCCTTCACAGAAAAAACAAAACAAACAAAACTACGGTCAAGTGACTTCTCTTACCTAGTGGATTGTCCTTCAGCAGAATTTCAAGTGACTTTTTCTCCTCGACCCCCCTGAAGCCGACCTTTTCGTAATACGCTGACCTGAAGTTCCTCTGAGGATCCTCTGCCATATTTGCAACTAAAGATAAAGAATGTATATTCAAAAGAAATCTGTATATATAAATAGCATGAAAAGAAAGAAAATTAGGAAAAAAATCAGAATTAAGACTGAGTATCATTTCAGTAAGTTAAAGGAATAGATTTGCATCAGATATAATGACATTTATAACATTGGACATTGCAGTAAGCCCTGCTGGATCATTCATTATTTAGGAAGCTCCATTACAACCCAAAACTCAGAGACTAGTGAGGGAATCTAAGGTGAAGCCAACAGTCACTCTCAAGGAGTTGCGGACTAAAGTGTTACCACAAAACCATTTCATTATCTCTGCAAAATTGAAGACTCCCTTGGATGGGACGTGTGGGTAAAAAGAAAATGTTGCTCAAGAAGTTTCTTAGGAATGAGTGAATTAGAAAATCTGTTTCCCCTGTTGTGATGACACAAACCTAAATACACCAATTACTAGCATCCCTACTAGATCCCTACTACAAAACAATAGATTTAAATTTTTTTTTTATATTTTAACGTTTATAATAGAGATGAACTGGTCAATGGGCAAGTGAGAAGAATTGGCTGTTTTTCAGTTTGAACGCCCATGACCAGTGATCGGCTGATCAGCCTCGGGTATAAACGACGCTGTACAGAGCGAGGAAGCTTTCGAGTGGCGCAACGGAAAACACATCATTATGGAGTTACATTATCAAAGATCACAAGCATTAAAAGCAAATAATTCTGCTTTTTTTTCTCTTTACTCAGGGAGTGAATTAGTCTCAAACTCACTCATTACACACTCTTACACCAGTCTCTAAACACTGCTGGCGCTAATTAGTTGAAAATTCCACGAGTTAGAAGCCACTCAACCCACGTGCTCACTGCCAAGTTGAGTTTTGAGACTTTCAAGGCATTTGAGGCGGTAAAACATCACTGTTTCTTCAGGTGGTACACTCTAAACTAGTTACACTTTTTTTATCTCATGTGGTAGGAGTGAATTATTTGGCAAGTTTGTTTAGGAATAATAATGATGGCAGAAGACAGAGATTTGTTAAATGTTAAACTTTTGTATTTGAAGTTAGTTTGTACTGTTTAAATGCTGCCCTTGCTTTTTGAGTAGGAAACCTAATGTTAGAAGGAACACGCTACATTTAATTGATTTAAACCACTGAAAAAAAGTTTAATAAATGAGAACAAAATTGAGGGAAAATGTATTATCGAATTGGGATATTTATAAAATCGTGAATCAAATCTGCACCTAGTCTATCGTGATAATATCGTATCAGGACGTGACTGGTGATTCCCATCCCTAATCCCTACAGCGTACAGTAATATAGCACTGACACATTACATCATCATCCTCTGTGGGATTGTGTTTCATCATCAGAACCTGGGTGAATGGAAGGTGCAAGAAAAATACAAGGGTGAATCACTCCTGCTCTAACAGACTTGCAGCTCCAGTGCAGCTTCTACAAAATACTGGACTAAGCAAGACTACTTGTGCAATGAATGTTCACTTTGGAAGTTTAAAGTCAGGTGGTTTTGCAATTTAAAAACCACAGATCTTTGGTTTTGCAAGTTCTGTATATATATATATATATATATATATATATATATATATATATATAGATAGAGAGAGAGATAGATAGCTATTATGT
>JAQMYI010000012.1:31416109-31434838 GCA_030014275.1 Clariallabes melas | reverse complement strand
GCATGTTCACTTCCGGAAACTCACATCAGCTGTGAAGCCCATTTCCGGTACAAAACCAAAAAAAAGCATAATTTTATTATTATTATTATTATTATTATTTATTGCTATTTGCGTCAATTAGAGCCAGAGAGAGAAAATGCTGTAAAAACAGTTACCTGAGTTTTAAAGCTAAAGCTAAAATAAAGCTAACAGACGGTTTTTGTGCTTGTTTTGCAAAACTAGACCACCCTCCTGCCCCCGTTATTATAACTATACAAAAATAAACATGTATAACATTAGAAAACTATGTTGAAACCCACCAATCTGCCCGCTCCAAGTACAGGCCGCAGTGAGATCCACGGGTTTTCCCCGCTTCCAGGCCCCGGTTTAGGTGCGTTCTATCCGGGCATCTCGCTGCTTCTGCACGTCACCGCTAACTGCACTGAAGCGCGTGAAGTAAAGCCCAGTTTATACTATGGCAATCCAAAAGGGTCATATTGTACACTCCTCAAAAAATATCGTGTCCTTTAGTGCACATGTGCAAAGAAGGCTAAAGGAACCCTGACCAAGTACTGAGGGCATGAATTAACATAAAAATTTAAAAGAGTTTCTGTATTGTAAAGCCTTTTTTGACTGATCTTAGGAAATATTAAACTTTTCTGAATTTTTATGAGCTGTAATCATCAAAATGTAAACAAAGAATGCTTGAAATGTTTTTAAACATTAATTGTAATGAATGACAGTTTCACATTTGGATATAAATCTGAAAAATTTTAATTTTCACAATTAAATTTTCCCAATCCAACAAAAATAACTTTTCCACAATATTCTAACTTTTCAAGATGCACTGTATAAACATTGATTAAAGAGGGGAAAAAAGATAAAGAAATAACAGAAAAAGTTTTATTAGAATAGAAAAAAGTTACAACATTTTTATCAGAAGTCTTTGCCAAAAGTTTCGAAACAGGGATGCCAGTATTTTTGATTGATTGATTTTATTTTTCTTCGTTATACACTAAAGACATTAGGGTTTGGAATAAAAACATAAAAAATTCGAAAACAGATCAGAATTTCAGATTCTTGATTTGATTTTAAGCCCAATTACAGTATAGATATCAAAGTGTATTTCTGGTTTGTCTATTTTCCAGAATTCAACTCCTGCAACTTTGAATGACTTCTTTTCCCCAAAATGCTTGACAAATACCATCATTTTGGAAGTGGAAATACATATTTGGGAAATAGACATGAAGGAAATGGCTACAGATGGAATAACTCATTTTTATTGCTTGTACATACAGTGTAGTTAAGAAGAGAGTTTGCATGTGTTTGGGGACGGATGGACGGACTAACAGTGCCCTTTCTTTGGGGACAATTCAAACTTGTTTAGTATTATTAGATGATTCACAGGTCTCAAAACTAAAAAGGCTAGGAAACACCAAGGAAGCAAGCAGATGTAAGACAACAAGACCAACAACAAAATAAATAAATAAATACATTAATACAACTACCAGTAATCACCACCATCATCATCTACAATCCCATCCCTTTGTTTTGCATCATACATATGTGCTATGTGTAGGCATGTGGTTTGGATAAATCAATGGTCTTCGCGTGGCCGTGACTCTGTTACTGGTTCACCGGTTTTCCTGCCTTGGACAACTTTAGTTAAGTACTGACCGCTGCGTACCAGGAACACCCCACAAGACCTGCTGTTTTGGGAATCCTCTGACCCAATTCTCTAGACATCGCAATTTGTCCCTTGTCAAAGGTGCACAAATCCGTACACTTTTTCATGCTTCCAACACATCATTTTTGAGAACTGACTCTTCACTTCCTACCTAACATATCCCTTGAAATTAATTTCTAATGCCTCCAAGCAGATAAGGAGATGGGGTAGTGAGATATGGCAGATAGGGAGAAGGAATACTTGACAAGTGGTCTCGATTGACAGAGAATTGTAAAAAGTACATAAAAAAGTACAAGTTCTTTATAACAACTGAGAATAATCATAACTACAGCAGGGGGCAGAGTTTTTCCTACAAAGCTCCAACTGACGGAACAGCCTTCTGAGTAGAAAACCAAAATGTTTAATCCAATCTTTTGCTACAGTAGTTGTTCTGTTTCATGAATGTGTCAAGATCTTTTGGGTTCCTTGGCATACAAATTTATGAGATGCTGTTATTCCGTAGTAACACTACGTATGCTCTCAGAATCAGTGCTTGTGATTCACCTTCTGTTTTTGTTGTGGATCGTCCCACATGATCTTTATTGAATAATCTCACCAAGATGGTATAGAGTAATGATAAACACTATAATATAAAAAAAAATTTATTACCTAATTGAGTAATGTCTTACAATTCCAGAGGACATCTTTTTTAAAGTCAAATTTTCTTCTCAAGGCTTGTTCCTTATGTCATCTCAGGGGGCTTTCCTTCCCACATTTGGCCCCCACTTCTCATTAGGGATCTAAATATAAATCTCCATCTGGATTACTATAAAACCGCTTTGTGACCCTGTCCATTGTTAAAAGCAATATATTAACAATAGACAACAAAACAATATTCTGGTGTGACCCAGAAAAGGATGGGTTTCCTTTGGTTCCTAATTCCTTCTTGTGGTTTTGTCATGTCATCTTAATGGGGTTTTCCTTCCCAAGCCTCTGGCTTGCTCATTAGGGAACTAAATATAAATCTCCATCTGGGTTACTGTAAAACTGTTTAATAATTATGTGCATTGTTAAAATTGCTGTAAAAATAAAACTAAAGTGGCCTAGTGATTTGTTTCCTGAAAATTTGTTTAATCTGTTAAACACTGTTTCATGGGTGAACAGTACCATATGGCATATATGTACATAAATCTAATTTCACATTCACCATGTATTGTACAAACCTGTTGTAAAAGATGTTTTACCTGGAATCTAATACATCACAGAATAGCCTCAAGGTGATGGAAACGTTCCTTCAAGATTAACACAAGCCAGGTTGGGTTCATGGATTCATCTACATGTTGTGGCAGAACTCAAGCTTTACCAGACTAGGCAACATTTTTCCTATCTTCAGCTGTTCAGTTTTGATGAGCATGTGCCCATTGTACAGTATTTTTTAATTATGACACTTGGCAGATAGATGTAGGACCCAATAAAATCTGCTGTTTCATCTTACTCAAGGCTTGCTGTATTAGATAACCTGAGATGCCCTTCTGCTTCCAATAGTGGTTAGACTGGTTAAGTTACCGCGGCCTTCATGTAACCCTACCGCGGCTACTCTACCTCTAACCTACTCTCATCAACATGGCATTGTAGAAATCTGGCACCAGAAACCATGCCACAGTTAATAAGCTGCTGAGGTGATAGATTTCCTCATTCTTTTGACGCCGAGTGTAAATTAAAGCTCTTGACCAGTATCTAAGTATTTTTACATTCATGTAGCAGAGCTGCTACATAATTGTCTATTTGAATGCCAGTGAGTGCATTTTAACCCTTTAATATTGTATGTTAAAGTCATCCATGCTTATAAGGATTGGTAGAGTTTGCACTGTAGTGTTTGATAAGATCATGTTGAATTGGTCCAGCCTATAAACCATGAAAGATTTAGCAAGAAACCACCTGCATACTACTGAATTTAGAGGGTATGTTACATATTTGGCTATGACTCATGTCGAAATTGTGGTGCAACTAATGGTTCAATAAAAAATGAATTTAGGAATTGAGGAGTGTAAGCACCCCAGTTGCTTCTGCAGAGTCTGAAACGTTGTGATATCAGTCGGTTATAAATAAGCCACTTACTTATTTAATGTGTCAAAAAGAACTGAATCTTTGGAAATTAACTTTTATTTTAAGGCATAAAATTAGTTAACAACTTTGTTAAAAAGATACTGGACACTGGAGAAATGCTTAAAGAAATGTTTAAAGAGAAAACTAACAGTGTATGAAATTAATAGTTAAAGTGGAATCAGTTAGTCATTATTAAACATTTATCATCACATTCTTGTGAACAAGTAATTCCCCAACACCAATCCAACAAATACAAATTTGTATGACGTTCAATCATCCTTAAACCCACATTTTCACATCTCATCATGATGTGCACAAGAAGGCACTTGGTATAAAAAAAAAGTCAACATTTAAAATACTTTTGTAAGCAAAAATAAGAACTTAGTGTCTTCAACATTAAATGCTGTTTAAAATTTAACACTTAGCTATCAGGTCACAGGTCATTTAGCTGTCCATATATTTATGCTTTTCTAAATTTAATACCCCTTTTTTTTTTGTTGCATATTTTCATCAAACTTGCTCTCCAAATCTACGACAGAGACCTGCTGCTGAAAGAGGTGCTACTGTAGCTATAACTGGTGTATCTAGTGGTGGACGAGTTGGAATAAGTTTGGTCGATGCTGCCTCTCCGAGGTCCGGAGTGAGAGACTGGAGCAGAGCTCGGGTTTGAATAAGGGCTGCTGATTCCATGTGATGATGCAGAGGCTGCAGGAAGCATGCGTATTCCTGTTTTATCTTCCACCATACAGGCATCCATAGCCTCCTTGTACGTGATCCTCAACTTCGTCTTCGGGCAGGTCAGCATCTTGGGGTGATGACGAGTGTCTAGGAGCTTCTGAGACACTCTTCTATCCAACCATCCCAAGCGTACAGCTTCGTCAACTGTCCGTTTACGGCCGTGCTCTGGATCAAAGAGGCCCCCTGTTAAAAACTGGAACTCGAGGAAACGCTGTCCAGCCTCAAACGGCAGCCATTTTTCCTTCACTGCCTCAGCTGCTGACAACTTCTTACCGGTCTTGATATCTTCAAAGCCACTGTAAGCCTTCTGTGCAGGTTTGAGTCGATTCGCCATGTCCTCGTCAATTATGCCCCTGCGACAAGCTTCTTGAATGGAGATGCGGCGACCATTTTCTGGGTCTACAATGCCACCAGTGCAGGCTTGTGCCTCTAGCAGTCTTTGTGCTGTGATGAAGTCTACAAGGCCACTCTTCATTGCTTCATATAAACCGAGCTTTTCAGACTTTTCGGTGTCAAAGATGGCCCCGACCGGACTCTGTTCATCCATAGCCTCTCCGGGTGAGGTCAGAGTAATTGACATGCTGGCAATGCGCTTCAAAGTGTTTGGCGAGGTGGGAGATTGACTTTCAATTGATGTCATGACTTCACTTTTGACTATCTGGGATGACACTAAGGATGAGGACGAGGAAGGGATGAGAGGCTTGTTCATGGCTATGGTTTTACTGGAGATGATGTCAACAAACTGTACAAGAGTAATATTCCCAGAGCGATACTCCTGCAAGTCGTCCTCGTCGATTACACCCTTATCAAGCAGTTCTTTCAAGTCGTATTGATGACCCGTCTTCCGATCACTAATGACCAGTTTACTGGTACCATCTGAGGAAGTGACAGTTATCTCCTCCCACTCACTCTCCTGCTTGGAAAGCTCCACGTAAGTTTCATAGTCAATCATCCGCTTCTGATACGCTTCATGTACCGTCATCTCCTTATTGGTGTCCGGATCTACAATGACGACTCGTGTCTTTCTTGTTGTGTTCTTCTGTGTTGATATCTTGTTTTTATCATAAAGTGGCAGAAGCACAAGGCCAGTTTTATCATCTGTAATGCAACGACTCTTTAACTGCAGATAGGTGAGATTATCCTGAGTGTTAGGATCAAAAAATCCCTTTGTATCATCGCCTTCGTCTTTTAGAATCTGATTCATCTCTTTATCGAAGTATCCTTTCTTATAAGCAACATCCACATCAATTCTGTGACTTTGTTTGGGATCAATAATGCCACCACTGGCTATCTGAGCCTCCAGTAGGCGAATACCATGGCCTTTTTCAATCAGTCCTTTCTCAATAGCCTGGAAAAGGGAGATAATCATCCCACTACCAGGATCTTTATATCCAGTGACGGCTCTCTCAGCTGAAAGGAGCTTGTCTTTAAACTCCACACCGATCAGACCTTTCTTACTAGCTTCGTCCACTGTGCAGTACTTGTTGTTGATAGGGTCAATTATGAAGCCTGACGCTGCCTGAGCCTCCAGAAGCTCCAGTGTGGTGCCCGGTCGAAGAAGACCTTCTTTCATTGCTTGGTAGACAGGTAGAACGCGCTTGTTGGCTTCATCGTAGACTCCAGCGATGCAGGTAGATCCCTGCAGATAGGCTCGAAGTCTGTGCTCAATGTCTTGGCTAGTCAGTTTGCCTTCTCTTAGCTGAACAATGTCTGAAGGCTTTAACAGGTTGCCATCTACCAGATCTGACACGGGGATCTGTTTTCGTAAACCCTGTACAGTCATTGGTGCTTCCGGGGCTGGTAGCATGAGCAAGCCTGTGTTTGGGTCGGCTTTGCATTGCCTCTTCAGGTCGACATAGCTAGTATTCGACTTGGTCGCAGGGTCTATATAGCAGTTTGGTTTCGCGCTCAGGGCTTGATAAAGATTCTCATCAATCAGATTACGATCCCTGGCAGTATCCTTGGGGAGGTATACACTAAGCACAGGATCAAGAAACCCTCCCGCAGCCTCCTGGGCCTGCAGCAGACGCAGAGCTGTATCTTGATCGATCATTCCTTTTCTCATAGCTTGACAGGCTGACAGAAATTTATTTGCAATTAAATCTCGAAACCCAACGCAGGCGGCTTCGGCAATCAACAGCTGCTTTTTATCCTCTTCATCTACAAGTCCGTTAAGACACGCCTCTTCCACGGTCATCCTTAAATTTGCTCTGGGATCAAGTATATGTCCCGTTGCTGCTTGAGCTTCTAGCAGTTTCACTGCAGTGTCGTTTGAGATCAGCTTATCTCTCTTGGCCTCTGTGACTGTGCACTTTCCACTGGGTCCCGCTAGACCTGCAATGGCTCCTGTGCCCTTGAGATTCAGTTTGATATCAACAGCTACATCCTGGACAGTCTGCTGGCCTGTTATCAAGTGCTCTAGTGTTTTCTTGTCAATAATACCACAGTCATGTAACTGTTGGGCTGTGACTTTTTTGCGGACACCGTCGAACACCAGAGAAGCTGGATCGATAGTCGTGCCAAAAGAATCCGTCTGCGTGTACCTGTTTACTGCGTTCGCTTTCTGCTTTACTCTCAGAACCTCTTCCTGCAAGGAATCTCTGAGATTAACTAAGTCACTTCGCTCCTGCTCCAATCCCCTGATCTGGAGCTTGTACCGCTCTTCAACTTCTTTCAGTTGGGCCTGAAGCTGCTCCATACGGCTTCTCAACGAAGTACATTCCCCTTCTAGCGCCAAACGCGCTGTTACGTTCTGCTGCACATTATCATCTTGGCTCTGACTTTGTTTTTTCCAGATGCCGAGCTCATTCCTGAGCCTCTCGTTCTCTCCCTGAAGCTGCTTTTTAAGCCGCAGTTCTGTCTCGAGTGACATTTTGATGTTTATACGTTCCTCCTCAGTTTTCTGCATACGGGAGGTGTTTTCTTCTAGAGTTTTAATCTTCCTGAGGAGGGAATCTCGTTCTTGTTGTAATTCGGTGCACTGAGACTGGGAAGACTGGATCAAGCTTGATGTCTAAATAGAGAGAAAAAAAAAAGAAAAAAAAGAGAACAAGAGATGCGTTAATACGTTAAGGAAATTCAACTATGAAACAGCATAAGTGTTCAGACTTTAGAAATTCTAACAGCATGCATATTAATGAAAACTATGAATCATTCATAAGTAGTTTTATGATTATTCTACTACGAGATCTAATCTAATGATTGTTATTTAGTTATTGCTGAGTGCCAAGAGAGATGGTCAGTTGATTTATGCAATAAGTGTTAAAAAAAAAAATACAAATGATGGTACCTAAATCAAAAACCCCACAGAGTCAATAAGGAAGCGAATATATAATTATATGTTTTGGAGAATATCTGCCAGAGTGATGATTTAAGAACGACTTGATTAGAGATTGAGTTGCAATGATCACCATAACTTAAACAAAAGAAGAAGCTGAAAAAGCACACAGAGTGAGGATTCCTCGTGAATAAGTGCTTTCCATGGGAATGAGAGTCAGACTCAGGTGTAGAAATAGATCATGAAATGAAACAACTGCATGGTAGAGTACAGAAGAACATCTGCAGATTGTGAAGAGATTGAGAAGGAGGAAGCAAACTGGAAACCATCCTACGTAATGTCTGAGTGGAACTACAGTCTATGACAGTCTCAGACATTTTATAGTTGATTAGTACCTCACTGGCCTGTTGGAGGATATTCCGCATCTCCAACCGAAGCTTCTCTCTCTCCTGCGAGAGCTGTTGGGTAAGTTTGTCGTGCTCTACACGGGTACTCTGGCTGTTTTGAAGCTGTTGCTGAAGCGCTGCAATCTGGGCGCTCATCTGGTCATCCTCACTTTGCTTGCCTTGCAGTAGTGTGTCGTGCTCCAGCCGCACAGCTCGTAGCTCCTCCTCCAGGCCGAGGCGCTCTTTGGTGAGCGCCTCTGTGAGCTCCTTCAAGCGATTGGTCTCAGAAATGGTCTCGTTAAGAGTTTTGGTTTTCTCTTCCATGCTTCGGTGCAAGACTTGAAAGCGCTGATTGGCCTCAGAGACCCGACCTTGCTCCTGCACCAGCTGAAGTCTTAAAGTTTTCATTTCAGCTTCCAGTGTAGCTTGATGCTGAGTGGAGGTACTGTGCTCCTTTAGGTTACGCTCAAGAGCCTCCTGGAGCTTTCTGCGTTCTTCTTCGGATCTTCTGGCTTCCGTGCTAGCCTCCTCCTGACTCTTTTGTAAAGTGGTGATGGTGGACGTGTACTCTCGCATAGCCTGGCTTGTCTTCTCGAGCTGAGCTTCCGCCTTCCTGCGCTTGGCTGCCTCATCTTGGGTTACTTTTATTTGCTGATTCAGCTGCCCGTCCTGTTCTTTCAGCTCCTCCTGGAGCTCTTGGACCCTCGCCTGAAGGTGTGCGATGTTCAGTTCTGCCCGGTTCCGCTCATTGCCCTGGCTTTCCAACTCCACACGGAGGATGCTTAGCTCTTGGTGTGAAGATCGGAGTTTGATTACTTCCTGACTAGAAGTTGTATGTTTAGCATGGACGTCTGCTAGCTCCTTTTGCAGATGGCCGTTCTCTGCCTCCAGTGCTCTCCGCTTGTGCACCTCGTCCTCAAGTGACTGTCGGAGGTTGGAGATCTGAGTGTTCTTTTCCTGCAGAGACTTCGTGGACTGCGCATGCACTCCTTTCCATCTGGTCTCTTCTGCACTCTGCTGACTAAGAATCTGTTGTATCTGAGCCTCCAATTCACTCCTTTTTCTGGCTTCCTCTGTGCCTGCTTGGACTTGTTGCTGCAGCATTACCTCTGCATGTCTTCTTTGCGCTTGTTCTTCACTGAGGGCGAGCTGCACCCTCCTTAACTCCTCCTGCAACTTCTTGCATTCCCCCTCTACCCTGCTGCACTCCATCTGCATGGACACGGAGTCATCCTTCCGCTGCTTTGAGAGCATCTGTATGTTTGTTTGTGTTACCAGCATTTGCGACTCGTAGGTCTGTTTGAACTCCCTCATCTCTGTACTGTGCTGCTGTCTTACCTTAGCCAGCTCCATCTGTGTCTGTTTCAGGTTCTTCGTCTCCTCCTCCAACTGCCTCCGAACACGCTCGAGCTCCCGCGTCCGTTCCGACACGGTTTGCTCCAGTTCGATTTTGGCCCAGTTGGCCCCCTCTAACTCCTTCAGTCTTTTCCGCATGCTGCCCTCATGATCATCCTGCTGACTGCTATACCGCTCCTCCACGATCTTCCGGTTTCTTTTCTCCTCCTCCACGAGCATTTTGAAACGCTGCACCTCATCCGTGAGCTCTTGTAGGCGATTCTGCGAGGAGCTGAGATTCTCCTGTACTGTGGTGCACCTCAGAGCCTGGTTTCTCTTCACCTCCTCCAGGGAAAGGAGGTGCTCCTGAGATTCGTTCAGCTTCAGCTGGTAGCGCGAGAGCGCCTCTTGCAGTGACAAATTCTTAGCATTGCGGTCTTCTATGTCTGCTCTCAGAAGTCGGAGCTCCTCTTCAAGCAAATCTATCTTGGTGTTCCGTATCTATGAATACATCAGGAGAAAAAAAAAAAAAACAGATCAAAAATGTAAAAAAAAAAAAGAGCTATGTATGAACTCTACAATATAATTAAGTTTTTTTATGTACCTTGAGCTCTTCCAAATTCTTTAATGAGTCTCCAAGAGATTTGCAATAATCACTCGAACGTGTAAGCAGCTCTAAATAGCGGCTATGCAAAGAAGAAACCTAAAACAGGGGAGAAAAAGAAAATTAAAAGCCTAACCCAGAGACCAAATATAATATCGTATTGGACGTTATTTCGTATTTTGTACCTCCTCTACCACAACTGTAGTTGGAGACTGCAGCATGGATTTCTTTATAGGAATGTTGAGCAGAGTTTCTAACCCAGCACTGTAAGATGCCAATCCAAGCTCATAGTCCTACATATTATTAAAAAAAAATATATATAAGAGAGTTTTGTTCTGATGAACCCATATGGCGATGTTAAAAAGAAACATGATGCCAACGCATAATTATACCTTGATGGTATTAACACAGGTGTCACCGTCTCTCTGGACAGCATCCACAGTCTCCCTCTTTGCTGTTATCTCAGAATTCAGTGCCTATGGATTATATATACACATGACAAAACTTTTTTTTAAAAAAGATTTTAAGAGCCGTGATGGAGCTGAGCTGTGTTAAGCTGTAGTCTAACTAACTACACATTTTATAAATAAAGAAGACACTCAAACCTTTTGTTGGGTAAGGAGTTTGTTGACGACGGTGATGTCATCTGTCTTAGCGCTCAGCTGGGCTTCTGTACGCCTTTTGGTGTCATTAATCCAGGTGGTGAGAGCTGAGCTCGAGTTCAGGTAATACTTTAGCTGCTGCAGGTATGTCTCCAGATCTGAATACCTAAGACAAAAAGAGTTTACTGAAGTTAAAATTTTATATAGGCTACATACAGAATACCTTGGATTGTGAGTAACTTGGTCTATGAGTGTTTTGCAAGACGAGCAAAATTCTTTTCATACAATTTAACTTAAATCAGGTCTTGATATACGACTACTGTAGTACGCATGCGCTTTGTCTGCCGAGCGTCACATGATCACAACTGAGCCAATGGTTCTTCTCTCTCTCGTGTTGTGGGATTGTGGGTAACCGTCTCCCATGCTCACTCTCAGTGCGTGTGCGTCAATCGTATGCGCGCATAAAGCATTTTTTTTTTATTTTGTGTCCAAGTGTAGTGACTGTTCTTTAGTAACTGTACTGCAACAATGGCTCTTGTGAAGAAAAATGTTAAAAGGCTGTAGCAGTGCGGGAGATCAATCAGTTTAACGACAATCCAAAGTTACATTTCAGTAAAATTTACAAGAGGAGGCGAAAGCAAGTGTCATTAGAGTGTGTGTCTAATGAGCAAGTGTCACACTGAGCAGAGAGAGAGTGTGTGTGTGTCTGGGAAGGCGAAAGTAAGAGGGGACTGTGTGTGTGGCACGGTGTCCAATGACACACGCGCACACAGACACAAGGAGCAGGCTGAGCCTTGAGCAGAGAGAGAAAATGGATTTTTAACCTCTCTAATGCGACTTGCTTTTGCTTTATTCATCACGCACGCTGTACACACACGCATACAGACACAAAGTAAAATATGTTTTACGCGCACAAACGTGGTCACAGTGTAAACAGTAAACAATACCCACGTGCACGGATGTTGATTATACCAGTACGAGATGAGCACTAAGACCCAGCAGGGGAGACGATTACCTACAATTCCACAGCGCAAGAGAGAGAAAAACCGTTGGCTCAGTCGTGATCACGTGCCGCTCGGCATCAAAACAAGAAGCGCATGCGTGATACATGATACTCGGTGCTCGTAAACTAAGACAATACTCGTTTTTCAAGTCAAAATTTATTAAAAATCTTTGCTCGTCTTGCGGAACAAGACTCGTAATCCGAGGTTCCACTGTATATTGTTGTCTCTCACATGTAGTATATTCAAGACCTTTCTAATAATATGATAGCCTTCTCCTTTTTGTACAAGGCCTAGTTGATCATCTGTAATTAACTGGGGAAGATATTTATCTAATCTTGTAGCAAGTGCTTTACAAACTATTTTTGTATCACATCCCATTAAACTTTTATAGAACTCTATTGGAAGGCCATCTGGTCCTGAGCTTTACCACTGTTTATATCCCCTATAGCTTCACTTAGATCTTCTGTTGATAAAGGGCTGTCTAACAATGTTTTTTGGTCTTCTGATATGATCTGAAACTTTAGGTGATCAAAAGACGATTTGAACTGTGATATATATGTTTGCTATATTCTGATGTGTATAGCTGTTGATAAAAGTCTCAGAATTATTATATTAGGGCTGTATCTATCAAATAGTTTAGTAATCGAGTATTCTACCAAAAATTTAATTGATTAATCGAGTAATCGGATAAAATGTACTTTTGCTTAATTAAACAGCAATGTAAAATATATAAGGGAAACAAAGATTAATTGTTTTTCTTTTTAGAAAAATCAGCTTTTATTTTTTAAATGCATGCAGCATTTGATTAAAAATAAACATTGTCATTGTTCACAATAGAAGGAATAGCCTATACCCCTATCTCACCTATGTGGTTTGACTTACGGTGAGATGCGGTGTTGGGCACCGTGAGCAGCCGCGACTGCCCGCCGACGTTCCGCTGACATTCTGCAAGGTCCGCCAAAAATTTAACGTGTTTAAACATGTTTTTAAGGCGGCTTAAACATGTTTAATTTTTTGCGCGGAAACATGGAAACGTAATCGCAGCGCCAAAACCCGCGGTGAATCATGATGAATGGTACTTCCGGCCACCGCACGAAACCGCGTAGGCGAGATTAGGGGTATTAAAGTTGCCTTTATAGAGGAGGTTTATAGAAATATTCTCTTCTATTTGGGCTTATCATTCTCCAAACTTCAGTTAATCTTAAATATTTCATGTAATCAATTATTGCTTTCCTAGTTTGAATGAGTTGTATCAATTTGTGGTGGATTTATTCCACCAATGTGATTCTTGTAGAAAGACTATTTTAGATTTGAGATATTTTGTTCTGTTCAATACTTGTTTCGTTTTGGCAAACTTGTAATTTTAATATTCAAATTGTTTGTTGGTTAGAAATATGGATCAAAGAAAAGAAAGAAGGAAAAAAACGTGTAAACACACCCCCAACCACCCACCCATCCACTCCACATGAACATATATACTCAGAACCCTGACACTTCCAAATGAAAGTTAAGTGAGCATCTGAGGGACGATGATCCTCAATATCTGAGGAGCAACTAGCCAGCGTAGCCAAAGACCTCAACAAAACAGCCAGTACCCAAAACCATGCACAATAAACTTGACATATTAATCTACTCTTTTAACTGTAAGAACATAATTGGACCACACCAAACTAATACTCCGTTATATAATATTCACATCCTACGAACTATAACAAAAGTCAGTTGTATCCAGTGGGTGCATCCTGTAGAAAATATTTACAGTAGGCATGCTTGAGAACTTAACACGCACCGATTTAAAGCATAACGTTGCTTAGAATTAAACTCTTGACATTTTCACCATGTTGGTACAGCTCTGTAAATAACCCAACTGTAGATTCTACACTGGCTGGGAGAGCCCTTGTAAAACTTTTTGGCTACATGCGGCGTAGAGAAAAGATGGATCTTGCCGATGTATCGCACTTGAAACCTACAGGGATTATGCTGAAATCCATGGAAAGCGTTGATATCCATAGGCGGTTTCGTGACTTGATTAAATCCCTGTTGAATGCGTACCGTCTCAATAGAATTCGATAGAATCTCCAGCTTTATGGTATTCAAAAAGGGTCAGAAAACTCTCCTGCGTGAAGGATATCTTGACCCCTCATGCGTGATGTCTCGCCTCCTTGACTTCCGGTAAACAAATTCCTTCTCCTGGAACTTTAAGAAGCGGATGATTTATTGCTCTGTTTTGGATGGATTGTATGATGTACTTCTAAGGTAAACGACTTATCTGAACTTAGTCCCAGCTACCCGCTATACTGTAGATTCTCTATGGAGTTTAGGTTGGGTGAGTTTGCTGGCCATCAAGCATAGGGATACCATGATCCTTAAACCAGGTATTAGTACTCTTGGCAGTGTGAGCAGGTGCCAAGTCCTGCCAGAAAATTACATCAGGATATCCATAAAGCTGGACAGCAGAGGAAAGCATGAAGTGCTCTAAAACTTCCTGGTAGAGGGCAGTGCTGACCTTGGACCTGATAAAACACAGTGGACCAATATCAGCAGGTGACAGGCTCCCCAAACCACCACTGACTTCTGCTTAAGGTCCAGTGTAAGGTTTGCACAGAGATTCTGTGCCTTTTCTCTCTTCCTCCAGACTCTGTGACCTTGATTTTCAAATGAAATGCAAAATGTACTTCTGAAAAGAGGACTTTGGCCTACTGAGTCCTTTTTGTCACATTGCTAAAGTAATTCATGAAACCAACCAAATATTGAGTGTGCTATACATGTTAATACTTTTCAATACTCCAACATTTTTGTTAGATTTTTTTTATTGAAGTTCAATAGAATTCTGATTTGAGCTTTGCACCCATGTCTGTTCACTCTCTCTCTCTCTCTCTCTCTCTCTCTCCCGCGCTGTTCTGCTCTCTACCTATTTTAGCTCACAGCAACAAACATTAATTAGCCATATAGTTGTCTTTTTCCCACTTACCTCACCCTCAGACACTTCACTTGACTACATCCTTGCCACCAAAGACTTAATCTCAGTTTTCTTAACATTTGAACATAATTGCTATCTGCCATATTTAAGCTTGAATAAATTTTGAATGATTTTATTGCTGTTATTTTGCTTTTCCTTGGTTTTAGATTTTATTTCATCAGGAAGGTTCATTAAAAGACATTTTTAATGGCGTATTTATGGTTATTATCCTGCTTGTTAGTTACCAAATGCACAAAAACAACTTTGGCTTGTTTCACTTCCCTCGGCGGCTCTCGGGGTGAGTGCTCTGTATCATCCCTTCTAGTTCGTTTATTCTCTTGTTGGTTCATCACCTTGATCATCTTACATAGCACATGCTCTGCATTTTGAACATGATCTTCCACCTTTCCAACTCGTGTCTTTGTCTTTATTTTCATTTTCTGATTTACATTAGTGAATTCACATTTAATTTTTAAATGTTATATATAAAATGTATAATATATAAATGTGTAGTTGTTTTATTTTTCTGTGAAAGTCCCTGTAGTGTTTAATTGTTATAGTATATGATTGTAACACTCAGGTTTTTATTTTAGAGCTAATTACATGAATTCGGGGTCTTAAATCTATATATGGGCTGATAACACTTACTTCCAGTGTTGCGCTATCTTCGCGGAGCAAGGAAAGACGCACGAAAACAACAACATCCAAACCAAAGTGTATTATGTACAAAAGACAAACAAACAAATAAAGAGCACTGAAACCAATATATACAAATATATACAACTATAAACAAAGTGTAGAGATGTATGCGTGAGTGTGTGTGTTGCGCGTATGTATGAATGTCCAAGTCCGTGTTATTGTGAGTGTATGAAATGGTGAACGGGAGAGATGGCTCGATCTCACCGGTAAAAGATGTTAAGTCCGGGAGCACGAGAAAACGGAACGAGAAGGGTACTGAATGAAAACCAGGACAAGTAATCCACAAAATATCCAAACAGACTCTCTCTCTCTCAAACCACATGCAGCGCGCTGTCTTCATCTCTCCGTCCCGAGTGTTATGCCGGTTCCGGCTTTATACCGGGACACCTGACCCGATAGGTCATCGGGTTCCCCCGCGGCACACCTTGCGCATGCGCGCGAGAGCTTAATCCCGGAACCAATACACCGTCGTCATGGAGACAAAGTAACCGTTTAGGGTCGCTTAAAAAGGCCTGGTGGTTTTACTTTTTATTTACCACTTTATGTTTGCCTAAATAAACTAACCCCTTATGTGGCTGCGCTACAACCTGAATGTACTGAATCACCAAGTCTATCACATCTATGGAACTTACCTGTTCCTGGGAGCATGAGGAATCATTTACACACATGAACTGGACACAACAGTGTGTGTGTGTGTGTGTGTGCATAAAACACATTGTCATTAGGTAAAGCATGAAGGCTTTGGTGTGTTTGTTGCAGGTGGGTTGGGTCGACGACCTATAAAGTGGGCTGTGCTGTGATCTCCTGTCCTAACGGGGGGCGTGACACGAACTTCTCACACAAGCCAGGAGCCATATTTGTGTGTAACTATGCATCAGCGTAAGTCTGTCTGAAACACACACACACACACACACACACACACACACACACACACACACACACGCGCCTAGTGACTTACCATATTTTTGGTTCCAGGTAAAAGTGCTAACATTCTAATAATGTTTCTAATTTTAAGAAACCACTTCCTAAAGTCTGCTATCTAGATAATTTCACAAACATTATTTTTGAAATGTTAACAAAACATATCTACAACAAAGCAATTTATGAGCATTACATTTCTAGGAAGTACGTTTGGTTCGGAGAACGGTCATCTCTTGCTTTTTCTGAGAACGTTTTCTGAACTTAATGTTCATTAACTTGTTTCAATTGAATGTTGATGTTTCGTGGGGACGTTCTACCAACGTTGTGAGGCAAATCATAATCACCGGATACATTTTAAGGACGTTGCCCATTTTGTAGTGCTTAAGAACTCCTTGTGCTTTGCAGAACTTTTCTACAAGGTGATGTTACATCACATTGTAACTCACTGTCACATAATGTAACTGTATAACATTAACATAAAGGTTTCCATACTATTTTATGTTTAAAAATGTGTGAATGTTCTAATAACATTGTAGTAACATTCCTAGAAGGCAACATTCTTCACAGCTCTAGGACTATTAGGTTCTGGATTTTGCTGAGAATACACAACAATTGTTACCTACTTACCTTACCTACTTACCCACAACCTTGCTTAACATTAGCATACATGTTAACTTTAGCAGGAATGTTCTAATAACGTTGTAAAGCCAACAGTTATTAAATGTTCCAGGTGTGTTATTTCTGTAAGGTTAAGCCTATTTGGAATATTGGTAATTTTGTGCTCTTTGAATGTAACTTTTATCAATGCTTCTACAATGTTATACCTTAACATAAACATGAACTTTTCCTTTATGTATAAAGTTCTAATAACATTGTAATGCAAACCAATGTAACAGGAATGTCATTTCTGTTGCCTGAACACTTATTAGTACTAGTAGTAATTGTGTGGTGTTTTTACAAAACACTTGTAAATGTTCCTACTGTACAACATCGTACAACACTGTACAACATTGCATAACATTAACATTAATGTAATGTATGAATAATGTTCTGATAACACTGTAAAACCAACATTATTACATGCCACAAAAGGTTTTTGTACATAATGTTTATGACAATTACAGTATTAACATTAAAGTTTCCAGAATTTTACTATTTATAAAGTGGAAATGTTCTAATAGCATTGTAAAGCCCACCTATTATTAAACTATACACCTTTAAAATGTAGCAGGAGTGTTATTCCTGTTACATGAACTCTTATTAGGACTAGTGATAGTTCTGTGGCATTTTACATTGTTACATTCATAAACATGCCTACAACTTTGCATAATGTTAACATTAACATTAATGCAATGGTAGCGGAAATGTTGTAATAACGTTGTTATAAAAAAACAACCATTATCACATGTATTACATACTTACCATTACTACATTCTTGGTACTTTTTATTGTTTTTGTAGATAATGGTAATAACATTTATGGCATTAACGTTAACGTTTCCAGAATTTCACTGAGTGGGCATGTTCTTATAATGTTGTTAAAAAGTTTAACTTAAAACGTTGCGGGAGTGCTATTTCTGCTACTGTACATTAACACTTATTGGGAGTAGTGAGAGTTCCGTGTCATTTTTACATTTTTACATTTATAAACGTACCTACAACTTTGCATAACATTAACATTAATCTAAATTTAATGTTCTAATGTTCTAATAACATTGTAAAGCAACCCATCATTACATCTTATATTTGTAGAATGCTGCAGAAGCGATGTGCATGTGACATTAAACTTCTTGGTACTTTAGTTGTTTTTGTTTAGAATGTTTATAACATTTACAGCATGTTAACATTTCTAGAATTTTACTTCATGTCTAAAGTGGGAATGTTCTAATAACGTTGTAAAGCAAACCATTATTAAATAATACACCTTCAAAATGTTTAAAATGTTATCCCTGTAAATTTACACTTTTTAGGAGAACTGGTACTGTAGTTCTGTCTCATTGTAATGTTTATAAACGCTCCTACAATATTGTACAGTGTTAACAGTAACGTTTCCAGAATTATACTTCATGTTTAAAGTGGAAATGTTCTAATAACAGTTGTTAAGTGAACCATTATTAACTGACATGTTTATAAACTGTCTGAGGAGTGTCATTCTGTACACAATGTTTTTAGAACGTTGCAAGAGTGTTCTTTCTGTAACGTTAACCTGGTTTGAACATGTTGTAGTGCTGTAGGACGTTCTGATCCCACTCTGTGTTAGCTGATACTGTTCAGTTCGATTGAGTTTCAGACCGTATGCAACATTTACAGTAAAACACTTAGCGCGTTTAGCGGTGGAGCAGCGTGCAGTCATGTCCCGCTCGCTAAAGCATGAAGCAAACTATGAGAGCCTAGAGGTCTTGGCCAGTGTGTTGGTGCTTTGATCATGGTATTGGGTGATCAGGTATGCAAACA